>CAWUFW010017044.1:0-281097 GCA_963921515.1 Calotriton arnoldi | reverse complement strand
TGTACTTCAGCTGTCCACCGTCCCACCCACTGCACTTTGTGTTCCTGCCACTTACCTGTTACTTGTCGGTTAGTGCAGCTGTGGCGGACACATGGGTGTGGTGGGTGCTCGTTGTGGCGCTTCTGGCATATTTGGGGACCTGTTGGTGGTTACGTGGCTGGCTTAGTGTACACATGTCCCCACGCATCTTACAGTTGTTCGGTTTGGCCTGTGTGTGGTAGTGTCTGTTGCATGTGCGTGTGATGTGTTGTGTATTGTGTGCTGGACATGGGGGTGTTTGTCCCTGGGAGCTGTGGCATGGTGGTTGCGCATGTGTGTACATAGCGGTGTGCTGGTATACATTAGTTTGTACTTACCAGCCTCCACTCCCCCTGCTAATCCGGCGAGGATCTCCGGATGGATTACGACTCGCACCTTCTCCTCCCACGCTTTGAAGGTCTTAAAGAGCGCGGGATTCCCTCCGCCAGTGACGGCAGCCAGCTCTCTGTTTTTGCCCTCCTTCTTCTTGACCAGGCTCTTTACGTCATTCCAACGTTTGTTTATCTCGGTTCTGTTCCTGGGCAGGGTCCCGACTGCATTGACCTGGTCTACGATCCGGGTCCACATTCTGTTTCTGGTGGCTAGTGGTGTGTGCTGGACCATGTTCCCATAGATTTGTGGGTACACCTTGATGATCTCGTCGACCATGACCGTCAGCTCCATGGGCGTGAACTTGGGCATCCTTTGTGGTGCCATGGTGTTTGTGGTGCTGGTGCGGTGTGTGTTGTGTAATGTGCAGGGGGTTTGTGGTGCCGGTGTTTGGTGGTGGTGGTGGTGGTGGTGGTTGTGATGTGTGCGTTTCTGTGGTGTGCTGCTGTCCTTGCTGTGTCACTGTGTCCTCTCCTCTCCTCTCTGGTTTGCAATGTAGCAAGGGGTTGTGGTCTGTGGGAGTGCTGCTTTTGTACTCACCTATGTGGGTGTGTCCTCATGGTCTGTTGTTTTCAGGTGTGTTGTGTCTGGGGTTCTGGCCTTTGTATTTTTTGTTTGTCCGGGGGGTGTTTTCGGGATGTGTACTGTGCTTGTGTATTTGTGCGTGCCTTGCTGTGTGGACTTGTTGGCCATGTTGTGTGCTATTGGTTTTGTGTGCGGATGGTTTCTGTGCAGGTACGTGGGCGCCATGGCTTCTGCCGTGTCGATTCTCATCGGCGTTGTTTGCGCTGGCGGGCGGTATTTTTGTTGTTTTTCCGCGCTCATGGCGGTGCGATCGTAATTTCACGTGCGGTGTGTCGGCCGTGAGGGCGGGCGGTTTTGTGTTGTCGTGCGTGTTTCCGTCCGTGGCGGGCGGTTTGACTCCGACTCGGACGATGGCGGGCGGTATTTTGTATGATTTTTCCGCCGATGGCGGTTTTCAGTTTGTGTACTCATAATGGCGTGGTCGGTGTTCAGGCGGTGTGTGCGGGCGGATTTTTGCCGCTTCCATGCCTGGCGGATTTTTTTACGCCGGGTATCGTAATGTGCCCCATAGTTTTTAAAATATAATTGTAAAATTATTTTAATGTGTTTTAGTTGACATTCATTTTATGTGTTATTGTTTATATAAATGTTATATATATATTTTTTAATATAGCTTGCAATTTTAAGTGATTTAGATTTTTTTATTTAATTATTAGTAGTAATTTATAGTGTCGTAATAGGTTGTTGGTTTGTAGAGGAACAGGGTGGGAACTAAGGGGCCCATTACGATGGCGGGCGGACAAAGTCCGCCCGCCACCGTAACCGAATGCGGGACCGTCCGCAAGGGGTGCGGCGGTCCCGCACCTGACATTAGGATGCCACCGCCACCGTGGCGGTGGGATACCCTATTCCCAGCATTGTGGCGGGCGGTGCTCACAGCACCGCCTGCCACAATGCTGTGAATGCACGTCGTGCATTTGCATTCACAACGTGACAGGCACCGCGCGGTGCCTGCCACCTTGTGCATACAAATGCAGGGGAGTACCATAGGTACCCCCCATGTGCACCCCCACCCCCCAACTTCCTGGGGGCCCGCTACGGGCCCCTAAAGACAAAGACCACATGCCTTTCCATGGCGGCAATGCCGCCATGGAAAGGCTGATCACCGCAGGCATTGTAATATGGATGGCGGTGTCTTGCAGACACTGCCACCATATTAACCTTGTTTTCCGCCGGTCGACGAGTCGACCGGCGGAAAAGCGGCAGACGGTCTTTCCGTCCGCCGCTGACCTCCCAGCCATCATAATATGGCGGGGGGTCTTTGCTGTGTGGATGGCGGGCAGATCGCCCCCGCCGGGCCGGCGGTGACTACCGCCAGCCCGGCGGGGGGGGATCCGCCCGCCATCATAATGACCCCCTTAATTAGGTAATAATTAACAATGAATTAGTACATTTTATTTAATCATATGATTTATTATGTAAATTATCCAATACTGATTTATTTTCTATCTGTTATTTGTGGGCTGTTAGGCTTTTAGGGGTATAGGGTGGGAAGGTAATTAAGGAAAAATTCATTAACAATTAATTATTAATTGTTAACTGATTAATTAATAGATTTTTGATTATTTAATTTATGGAATACTTATTTATGTTACTTATATTTTTTCGCTGGGGGCTGCTAGGTTTGTAGAGGGCCTAGGGAGGGAAGGTAATTAAGTAATAATTAATTAATAATTTGTTACTAATTGTTAATTAGCCATTTAATTATGTAAAGTATGGCATACTGATCAATTTTACTTATCTCTTAGTTGTGGGATGCTAGGTTTGTAGAGGTCTAAGTTAGGAAGTTAATTAAGTAATAATTAGCAATTAATTATTAAATGTAAATCATCATTTAATTGATTTTTAATTATAGAAAGTATGGAATATTTATTTTAATTAGATGTTAGTTGTGGGGTGCTAGTTTTGTAGGGGTCTAGGGTGGGTAGGTAATTAAGTATTAATTCATTATTAATTAGTTATTAAATTGATTTTAAACATGTAAATTATGGAATACTTAATTTTTTGTTATATTTTCGGTGCAGGCTGCTAGGTTTGTAGGGGTATAGGGTGGAAAGATAATTGGTTAATAATTGAATAACAATTATTTAATAATTGATTAGTTATTTTATTGATAGTAATTATGTAAATTGAATAATTGTTTCTATGTATATATATATATATGTATATATATATATATATATATATATACACACATACATAGATGCATTATGTATAATTATATATATATATAAGTATATAAGTATACATACATCTATATATACATATATATATACATATATATATATATACATATATATATATATATATATATATATATATATATATATATATATATATATACATACATACAGCCACTCACACTCTCCTCCAAGTAATAAGGACTCGCTCAGACACTCCTGTTGCTGAAAGGAAAGATTTATTCCGATTTGGCTTCTCCCGATAAGTTTTGGCCATAGCCTTTCTCATATGAGAAAGGCTATAGCTGAAACACGTCGGGTGAAGGACTACATATTTAACTATGCCTAGGAGTCTCAAACTACACGTGTGAGTCAGTGAGTCTTTAAAGTGCACGTCTAACCCTCTAAGCACATACCACCCTGCCCTACGACTTACCTACACCCAACCTGAGGGGTAAGTAGTATATAGTAAAAGAGAAGATGAAAGCTCAGCAAGGAGGTTATAATGCCAACTCGACCATGCAGTAAAACAAAACACACACACTCTACAATTCCAGGACAACACATAAATAAACGACTTCTCACACACCTACTATCAGCCCCAGACAGACACTCACATACTCACTCACACACCCATAAAGACACTCACACACATTCATAAACCCACAAAAACACTCAGATACTACTCACTGATTCTCTCATATACTTTTATTAACTTTATCTATGCACACACCTTTAAAATCATATTATTTTTAAACTGCACTGTAATTTACATACCTGTAAATTCAGTTGGTTGATCAGGATTTTTTTTATGCTCTGTTGGACTATAGGCTCAGTGTGAATGCAAAAACTAAAAATAAGAATGGCACATCACTCTCATACAAAGCAACCATTAATTGCAATCTTTGCAACTTTGCTCTCAGTGATGCTGTTGAAGATAGCAAATCAAAGCAACCCTTTCCTTTTTTACTTTTCTTAATCCACTTCTAAATGGACAATGTTTCTTAACCCTTTCTTGCACTCCAGTAAAGAAGCCCAATGTGCTAGACTTTTTGGGCGTATTCGCGAATTCTTTGCGACCCTCAGCGTGGCCCGCCATGTAACTTCGCGGCAAATTTGCGAATATCGCACATGAGGAAAAAGAAAACATTTTTCAACCTATTTTACACATAAGAGGCCAATGAAGCATCCATATATATTGCAGCCATGGGGTCAGGGTTCCTCTACCCTGGCCCCTTATCCCACTTTTTATGTTTAGTTTCAGCCCCCGGGGACCGTGTTCCATTATTTAAAATGGCGGGAGGAACTTTCTACACAGGTTGACGCCAGCCAATCACAGCATTCCTGTTGGCACACGTATTCGCGATTCATAGTGAAGTATTGCGAAGGCTTCACGACCCTAGATATACGAATTTGGATTTTCTTTAATATCTCCAAAGCTAGTGAACGGATTTACACCAAATAACAAAAAAGGGTGCTTTCTGGACCAAGAGCTACGTATCTGCTGAATTTAGTGTAATTCAGTCAAGCGGTTCGAGCTGTAGTTGTGTCTAAAATCTCTATGAGAATTAACATGGGAAACACACTTTTTTGAGCCCCCCCTTTTCTCGACCCCCACTTGACGCATCACCCCATAACTTTTCATACACAATAAGACTCACTGCACACTTTTTTGGAACATTTTGTGAAGATTCGTCACATGGCATCAAAGATATAGGCAAGTTAAAAAATTATTTTCCTACGGAAACTAGGTCCTAACTATAACAACCTACTGGCGACCACCAGTAGGATATATATATATATATATATATATATATATATATATATATATATATGTGTGTGTGACGCGTTTCGACCCCATTCCAGTTCTTAATCATATGTAAATTAGGAGTGGTCAGTTTCTCTCACTTTAAATCCAATTAATCAGCAGTGAGGAAGGACTCCACTTGGATTTTCCCTCTGTACACAATGCCCATAATACAGTTTAGCTCTGTTAACCAATTCCAGGACCACAATGTTTATAATGCAGTGCAGCTGTTTTATACAAATCCACTCAGTCCTTCCATATCACGTCTTTAAAAATATATTTTATCCCAAAGCATCACATAAATTTACATAATGTTCAAGCCTCGAAGAAATCAATTTCATTTTGGGCATAATTACATGCCGTTCGATGTGATCGTCAGGGAAATATACTGCCATCTCACAATTGAGGGGCCGATTCCGATCTCGGCCGGTAGGGCTCCGAATCGGATTCGGCTTTACCGGATCCGATTCGGAGCCCTGTTTCCCGACCGATCCGTACGCGCGTCCAGACGAGCGAGTACGATGCGAAATCGCCGACCGACTCGTCCGGGCATCCCGACCGCTCCGACCGACTCGTTCCCGGCTCGAACCGCACCGACCGACTCGCTCGGACTCGACTCGCACCGCGCAATGGAGACGTTTCCCGGCCGGGTGAGTACGATGCGCGCCGCGAGCAGTCCGACCGAGCCGCGCACTCCGGCTCGAAAGAGCTGTCGGAGCCGTACTTTGGGGGTCCGTGTCGGACCCCCTGTACGCGTAGCCACGCGAGTCGCACACAGGGGGACCCATGGGTCCCCCTACCTGTGCGTGTACGGCGCTGATCGCTTCGCCGCGTACCCGCTGTAGGGGGCGCACTTGTCCGACTCGCACCCATTGAGTCAATGGGAGCCCGCGTACGCGTTGCACGACCGGCTCCCATTGACTTCAATGGGAGTCCGACCGACTCGGGTCCGATGGCATACGTGCGCATCGTACACGTTCGGTCGGACTGCACGGGTCCGATTCGGTCGGAAATCTCTCCGGGTCCGGCTCGGTCGAAGAAATTTCCGGCCCGAATCGGAATCGACCCCTAAGAGTGTTAAACAGTTTCTCACCAGGACATTTCTTACTTTCCAACAGAATCCTTTACTAAGATGTGCAGAGGTAAGTGCCCCAGCAACAAGCAAAGACTCAAGGCTGGGCGTTTGTATAGCGTCAAATGTCATTTGTAGTTATAAAGAATGGACGCCCACCGGCAATATTCCGAGTGACAAATTAAGTTATTCGAGGAAGGGCCACTGGTGTAGCGGAAAGTCCTACGCAGCAGGATTCCTGAAACATAGTCGGAGGCCCAGCCCCATTTCTCCACCACTCTGCAAAAGCGACTACTAGTTAAAAAAAACATAGAAATTCACTGAAAAAAACAAAAATTACAGGGACGTTATAGTTAGGAATTACCATTTAAAAAACCTTAGAAATTCACTGAAAAAAACCAAAGGTTACAGGGACATTATAATTAGGCTCAGGTTTTACTGATACAAAACCAGAGAAATTCAGCAGTTATAGTTAGCTGAGCTAACTATAACTCGCGCCCCCGCAATGCACTGCTTATGACCTCACAAATTACATCACTCATGACATGGTCAGTGACGTCACTGATGACATCTCAAATGACATCACTGATGACATCATTCACAGAATCTGACGCACCCACTCACACCCCAATATAACCTTTCATACATCTACTCCAACTTCTGCACTACCATTCTCAAAACCATTGACACACCCATGCCAGTACTCATAGGCCCACTCACTGATTCATAGGTCTACACACACATCCACTCAGTCACCCATACAGCCACTCACACACAAACTCACTCACTAATACAGCCACTGATATATCCACTCATACACCCATACAGCCACTCACACACTGTCAGTCCCCCATATAGCTACTCACACATCTACTCACTCACCCATAGGGTGAACCACACAGCCACTTACTCACCTATATAGTTATACACACACCCACTGACTTATTCATACAGATACTAACACATACTCATTCACCTATACAGTCACTGACACAAGCACACACTCACCCATATAGCCACTCACAATCACTCACTCACACATACTCCAGTCATACATACAGTCACTCATATACTGCAACACTCACCATACTGCCTTTCACATATGTAGTTACTCACCCATATACCACTGACACATCCATTCACTCACCGACACAGCTATACACTCACTCAGTCACCCATACAGCCGCTCACAGATGCACTAACTAACCCATATGGCCACTGACTCACCCACTCACTCATCCATGCAGGCAGTCATGCACCCCCTCACCCACACAGGCACTCATACACCCATACAGGTACTCAGGCAACCAATCAATCACCCATGCAGCCACTCACATACCCACTCACCAACCCATATAGCCACTTAGACACCAACTGACAGGCTTATGCAGACATTCACACAACCTAGTCACTCACCCATACATTTATTGAGACACCTAATCACTCACTTACACAGTCATTCACACACCCACTGAATCATCCATATAGGCACTCATACACCCACTGATTCAGCAATACACCTTGGTATATATATTTAACACTTAAACGTTTTAAAAAAGACTCACAGTCACTGGATGATGACATGAGTGATGTCATATGAGATGTCATGAGTGATGTCGCTGACCATGTCATGAGTGATGTAATATGTGAGGTAATAAGCAGTGCATTGCGGGGGCGCGAGTTATAGTTAGCTCAGCTAACTATAACTGCTGAATTTCTCTGGTTTTGTACGAGTGAAACCGGAGCCCAACCATAACGTCTCTGTATCCTTTGGTTTTTTCAATATATATATATATATATATATATATTATCTACTGGCGGTCGCCAGTAGATAGTTAGGACCTATTTTCCATAGGAAATCCGCAACATTCTATTTGAAATAACGTTGGCGCCGGTTGACGAATCTTCGCGAAAGTTTCCAACTTGTTGGGACGCTCCGGTCCGCTCCTATCCTGAAAGTCTCGGGGTGATTCGTCAAGCGGGGGCCGAGAAAAAAGGGGGGTCCCAAAACACGTTTTCCCCATTCATTTTTCCATAGGAACCTTTCGTCGCAGCTACAGCCCGAATTGCTGAACGGAATTACACCAAATTTGGCAAAGAGGTAGCCCTTGGTTCAGTGTCGTGCCTCTTGCTTAAATGGTGTTAATCCGTTCAGTAGTTCCTGAGAAAATCAAAAGTAAAGTCACATATATATCTATGGCCGAGTAGGGTCCGCGTACCCTCCCGATCACGAGCTGCATGCTAATTGGCTGTCAAGTGGCTGTCAACACTCCAAATCAGGAAGTGTTGGCAGCCATTTTGTCCCCCGAGGGACAGAAACAAGTGCGCAAAGCGCAAAAGGGGGCAGGGTAGAAACACCCTGACCCCTAGGTCTGCTCAGGGGGTCCCACAAGGACCCCCTGGGCAGAAAAAGCATTTTTTTTTTAAACGGCGGGATGCGCTTAGGGTGCGTGGATCCCGCCAAATTAAAAAAACACAAGAAACAAGTGCGCAAAACGCACAAAGGGGGCAGGGTAGAAACACCCTGACCTCTAGGTCTGCTCAGGGGTCCCACAAGGACCCCTGGGCAGAAAAAAGCATTTTTTGAGAGAAAAAAAAAATCGGCGGAATGCGCTCAGGGTGCGCGGATCCCGCCGATTAAAAAAAAAAAATCAAAGCACGGTCTCCCGCGCTTCGATTGTATTTTGCCCCCGGGTGGCCCAAGTCCCGGGGGCATGCGGGGGTGGGTTTATGTTTTATATGGGGGGCCTCTAAGGCCCCAAGCCCCGGGGACCGCCACCCCCCGGGGCTTTATAAAAAAAATGGTGTGGGAGGGCTCTCCGCCCTCCCGCAGCCCCGGGGACCGCCACCCCGGGGGCTTTTTAAAAAAAATTTAATAACCTGTGTGGGGGGGCTCCAGCCCCCCCACATGCCCCGGGGACCACCACCTCCCCGGGGCACTTAGAAAATAAATGTGGGGGTCCGTTATGGACCCCAGAGCCCGGGGACCACCACCTCCCGGGGCTGTTCAATTGAAGGGAGGGGGCCGCGCGGCCCCCTTCTGGAGCCCTTGATGGCCCTGGGGACCGCCACCCCCAGGGCCGGCTCCTGCAGTGTCCCGGGGTGCCTACCCCGGGACACTATAGTTTGCTATGGCAGGCGGGAGCCTCGCGGCTCCCGTCCTGTCATAGCAAACTGCTTTGGATTTTGAAAGAGAGAGCAGGAAACCTGCTCTCTCTTCCAAAATTCAAAGCAGATTGCTTTTCCACACGGGGAGCTGCATCTTAGCAGCTCCCCATGTGAAAAGCAATGCCGGCTCCCAAGGGATGCGGGGAGCCGGCGGGACTGTGGGGGGATTGGGGACCCCCACAGTCCCCAACGGAGAGGGCCAGCCCGGGGGATGGGGTCCCCGGGGCAAGTAGTGGCCCGGGAGGGGGCCACGTGGCCCCCTCCCCAAAGATTAAAAAAATCTTTGGCAAAAAAAAAACGGAAAGGCCGGCCCGGGGGATGGGGTCCCGGGGCCTTAAATGGCCTGAGGAGGGGGCCACGCAGCCCCCTCCAAATATTTAAAAAAGAGGGCATGCCCCGGGGGATGGGGTCCCCGGGGCCAATATAGGCCCAGGGAAGGGGGCCACGCGGCCCCCTTCCCGTTTTATTTTAATTTTAAAAAATATGAAAATCCTCATGCCCCGGGGGATGGGGTCCCCGGGGCCAAAAGAGGCCAAGGGAAGGGGGCCACGCAGCCCCCTCCCATACAAAAAAATACAAAAAAAAAAAAGACCGGCATCGTGCCGGAGGCCCCGCCCCACCCTGCAGCAGTCTGCAAACGCGTCCCCTGGCACGTTTGCAGATGGGAAACAAATTCCCCTTGAATACTGGGGTCCCTGAGGCCAACTAGCCCACCAGGAACCTCCAGTATGCACCAGGGGCTGCGTTGCAGAGAGGTGTACAGAGGCCATGCCCCTTTGTACACCTCTCTGCAACGCATCTCTGTGGCGCTTTTTGGAGGTACATGGTGGGCTAGTTGGACTCCAGGGACCCTCAGGATTCAAGGGGACTTAATCCCCCAACTTAAAATGCGCCACGGGGCGCGTTTGCACAGTGGTGAAGGGAGGGGGCGGGGCTTCAGGTGACATGTGTGCAAACAGGCCCCGTGGTGCATTTTAAGATGGGGAATTAAATCCTCTTCAATCCTGAGGGTCCCTGGGGGCCAACTAGCCCACCAGGTGCATCCAGAAAGCGCCACAGAGCTGCGTTGCAGAGAGGTGTAAAAAGGGGCGTGGCCTCTGAACACCTCTCTGCAACGCAGCTCTCTGGCGCATACTAGAGGTATCTGGTGGGCTAGTTGGCCCCTAGGGTCCCTCGGGATTGAGGAGGAATTAATTCTCCAACTTAAAACGCGCCACAGGGCGTGTTTGCAGACATGTCACCTCAGGCCCCACCCCCTTCCTTCACCATTGTGCAAATATTCCTCTAAAATCAGCCGAACAACGAATTCCGATTTACTCACCTGCTATCAGGAGAGACCTCAGTGCTGCATCTTTGAGCCCAGTACTGATCCTGAAAAGTAATTTTAACCGTACTTACCAGTAACTTGAATTTCCTTCCATAGGATATCATTGCCTGCTTTTTGCTGAAAAAGTTTCTAAGTGTCGATTTTTGAAACTTACAAATATTCATCTAAAATCAGCCGAACAACGAATTCCGATTTACTCACCTGTTATCAGGAGAGACCTCAGTGCTGCATCTTTGAGCCCAGTACTGATCCTGAAAAGTAATTCTAACCGTACTTACTAGTAACTTGATTTTCCTTCCATAGGCTAACATTGACTGATTTCACTTGGAAATTCTTCAAAGTGTGGAGTTTTGGAACTTTAAAATATTCCTCTAAAATCAACCGAACTACGAATTCCGATTTACTCACCTGTTATCAGGAGAGACCACAGTGCTGCATCTTTGAGGCCAGTACTAATCCTGAAAAGTAATTTTAACCGTACTTACCAGTAGCTTGAATTTCCTTCCATAGGATATCATTGTCTGCTTTTTGCTGAAAAAGTTTCTGTCGATTTTTGAAACTTACAAATATTCCTCTAAAATCAGCAGAACTACGAATTCCGATTTACTCACCTGTTATCAGGAGAGAACCCAGTGCTGCATCTTTTAGCCCAGCACTGACCCTGAAAAGTAATTCTAACCGTACTTACCAGTAACTTGTATTTCCGTCCATAGGAATCCATTGTCTGGTTTTCAGCAGAAAAGTTTCAAAGTGTCGATTTTCACAAACTACAAATATTCCTTAAAAATCGCCTGTATGACTTAAACGCATTCTTTCAACTGTTTACAGGAGATACCAGTGCTGGATCCAGGATCCACCACTGAGTAAGAAAAAGTAACGATAACACTACTTACCTGCTAAGTGAATTTCCTCCCATAGGAGAACATTGGTGATTCTATGTGAAAAAGTTTCTAAGTGTCAACTTTTAAAATACAATAATATTCCTTAAAAATCACTACTGTAACCAAAACGCTTTTACTCAACTGTTTACAGGAGATGTGCCAGGACTGAATCTAGGATCCAGTCCTGTGGTTAGAAAAGTAATCCATAAAGTAACTAATTGCATTTAAGTAGAAATTCACATTGAGCTCAATGTTGCATTGTGTTTCAAATTGTGTTGCCCATTGCAACAACTGTAACTACTGTACTTAAAAGTCTATTGCCTATTTGTAAAGTATTTAAACTAAAGTAATTCATTCTGAGAAAGTATATTTTGTAATGTAATGTATAATGTAATTACAATGTAATTTAAAAGATAAAATATCTAAAAATAAATAGTTTAAAAAAATAGTAAATCAGTATCAAAAAAATAAATATAACAATTAATACATTTAAAAATTGTCATTTACAAAACCTTTGAAATTCACTGAAAAAAACCATAGGTTTCAGACATGTTATAGTTAGGAATTAGCATTTAAAAAACCTTTGAAATTCAGTGAAAAAACCATAGGTTTCAGGCACGTTATAGTTAGAAATTAGCATTTAAAAACCTTACAAATTCACTGATAAAACCATAGGTTTTAGGGACAGTTATAGTTAGTTGGACATTGCACTCGTACAAAACCCGTGAAATTCCCCGTTATAGTTAGTTCAGGTAACTATAACTCGCGCCCCACAATGCACTGCTGATGACGTCACATATTACATCACTCATGACATGGTCAGTGACATCACTGATGACATCACTGATGACATCATCCATGTGATAATTTCATGCATCTTCTCACACCCTAATATAACTTTTGATACACCCACTCTAAATTACAGACTGCCATTCTCAAAACCATACACACTCCAATATCAATAACTACATACCCACTCACTGATTCTTAGGTCTACACACACACATCTACTCACTCACCCGTACAGTCACTCATACTTACAGTCACTCAGTACAGGACTATCATATGCACTCATACACCTATATAAACACTCACACACCGCCACTCATCCATAGAGGTACTCACACACCTAGTCAGTCATGCACAAAATTAATCACACACCCATTTACTCACCTATACAGTTATACACACACCAGCTCACTTACTCATACAAATACTAGCACATTCTTACGCTCTTATACAATAACTGATACAAGCACACGCATCCATACAGCCACTCTCACAATCACACACTCTCACGTATAGCCATTTAAATACTCTAACACACATATATACTGCCTTTTACATATGTAGCTACTCGCACATGTACCACTCAGATATACATTCACTCACTAACACACCCATACACACACCCACCCACCCAAGCAGTCCATCACAGATGCACTCTTCAAATCATGCACCCAGTGAATCACCCACTCACACATCTATGTACAGAGTCACACACACCCCACCCACACAAACACTCAGGCACCCATACAGATACTCAGAGAACAAATCAATAACCCATATAGACACTCATGTAGCTATTCGCAAATCCATGCATCCACTTACACACCAACAGACAGACGGATACAGACATTCACACAGTTTAGTCACTAACCCATGCATTCAGTAAGATACGTTTAATCACTCACTTGTAGAGTCAGTCACGCACGCACTAAATCATCCATTCAGACACTTATACACCCACTCATTCTTCAATACGCCTTTCCCTATATATATTAAACATATTTAAACTTTACAGAAACACACAGTCACTGGATGATGTCATCAGTGATGTCATTTGAGATGTCATCAGTGATGTCATCAATGATGTCAATGACCATGTCATGAGTGATGTAATATGTGACGTCATCAGCAGTGCATTGCGGGGCGCGAGTTATAGTTACCTGAACTAACTATAACGGGGAATTTCACGGGTTTTGTACGAGTGCAATGTCCAACTAACTATAACTGTCCCTAAAACCTATGGTTTTTTCAGTGAATATATAGAGAGATAGATAGAGATAGATAGAGATAGATAGAGATAGATAGAGATAGATAGATAGAGATAGATAGAGATAGATAGAGATAGATAGATAGAGATAGATAGATAGAGATAGATAGAGATAGATAGAGAGATAGAGAGATAGAGAGATAGAGAGATAGATAGATAGATAGAGAGATAGAGATAGATAGATAGATAGATAGATAGAGAGATAGAGAGATAGATAGATAGATAGATAGAGATAGATAGATAGATAGATAGAGATAGATAGATAGAGATAGATAGATAGATATAGATAGATAGAGATAGATAGAGATAGATAGATAGATAGATAGATAGATAGATAGAGATAGATAGAGATAGATAGATAGATAGAGATAGATAGATAGATAAAGATAGATAGATAGAGATAGATAGATAGATATAGATAGATAGCGATAGATAGAGATAGATAGATAGATAGAGATAGATAGAGATAGATAGAGATAGATAGAGATAGATAGAGATAGATAGAGATAGATAGAGATAGATAGATAGAGATAGAGATTGAGATAGATATAGAGATAGATAGAGTTAGAGATAGAGATAGAGATAGAGATAGAGAGAGAGATAGATAGACAGATCCCAGCAAAGCTTAGTATCTGTGCAGGAAAGTGTTAACCTGAGCTGCCCTAAACACTCAACGGAAACTGTTTGCAAGAAAAGATGAACAGTGAACATTGTGCAGCCAATTGCATAAATACTTCCAGCTCTTACTGGCCTGGAAGAGCCCACAGCATTCCAGCTCATTCTAGAATATTCTGGCTTTCCAGAATGTTCTGGCTCGTCTAGAATGTTTTGGCTCTTTCCACCTTGCTCCGGAAGTGCTGATCCGTGTTACAGTGTTGACAGTCCCTTTCAGGAATGTATAGATGATTTCCATGTAATAACAGACAATTCAATCTTCTATTGCATGTAATAACAGACAATTCAATCTTTTACTTTTCAAAGGATCCTTCCTTATCCATTCTTTTTGGTTAAGAGCAGTATATTGATCTTTGAGTGCTGTCAAGAATGAGTGAGCATCATCCTCTTCTTCCACCAACTGCTAGGCTAAGATGGTAGGTGGTTCCACCAGTGTTGTTTCCTTTTCTGTGGATCTGGACAAGGCATCAGCTTTACCTTGACGATTTCCAGGTCTGTATGTAATTTCACATAGGAATCTAGAGGAGAAAGATTGACCACCATGCATGCGGAGGATTGGAGCACTTCATTGCTTTGAGGTAAACTAGGTTGTAATGATCTGTCTAGATTGTAACTTGATGTTCTGCGTTCTCCAAATAATGTAGCCAGTGTTGAAATGTGTCTGTTATGGCCAGCAACTTTCTATCATGTATTATGCAATTCCTCTCAGCTGAATTTGAAGTGTGGACACATAAGGCAACAGGATGCATTGCAGCACTAGTAGGATCTTGTGTTAAAATAGCTCCAATGGCATAACACAAAGCATTAGTTTCCACAATGAAAGGGAGTGAATGATCTTGGATGGCTTAGCTTTGGAGCAGGCATCAAAGCTTTGTTTAAGACAGAGAAAACCTTCTCCTGTTCTCGATCCCATCCAAAAGAAACTCATTTCTTATTTAACCATGAGAGTGGAGAGACTTGGATGAGAAATCTAGAATAAACTGTTGATCAAAGTTAGCAAAACCGAGAAATCTTTGTATCTACTTTATAGTTCAAGAAACATGCCAGTTTTGTATCGCTTTAAGTTTATCTGAATCCATTTGTACTCCCTTATCAGTGAGATTGAAACCCAAACATGTAACAGTGGTAACCTCAAATAAGCAGTTCTCTGATTTTAAGTAGATGGAATGGTCTCTACGCCTCTGCAATACTTCTATAACATGTTAACTATGTTTCGCTTTGCTCCCTGAGAAGATTAGAATATCATCCAGATATGTTACAACAAAACAGTCTAGCTGATCATTGAAGGAGTCATTAATGAAGTGCTGAAAAGTCATGGAGGCTTTGCAGAAACTGAATGGCATTACTAAGTTTTCCAAGTGGCCATAACAGGGGTTAAAGGGTGTCTTCCATCCGTCACCTTCAGAGATGTGCATTAAGTTATGTACACCGCGTAGCTCCAATTCTGTATAGATCTTGTCATCTTTTTGTTGCTCTAATCAAAGATAGTGGCTACTGATTTCTCATGGTAATTTGGTTCAATTAACGATAATGAATATTAGGGCATAAATTCCCTCCTTTCTTTTGGGGCAAAGAAAATAGGTACTCCTTGGACATGGACTGTCCAATAAACTCCTTCTTGAGATTATCATCCAGATATTCTTTAAGCACCTGACCCACTTTTGGACGTAGAGGGTAAATCCTTCCATGCTGTATGTTGGCATCAGGGACTAGATATAGGGTCAGTGATGTGGTAATGAACTTTCTTGCTAAATACATCCAGATACTCCTGATAAGCAGCAGGAATATGTATTGTTTCCTCCGGAGGCTGTGACATAAAACACATCATGTTGTGTTGTAACTCAAAATTGACGTGGGTTAAGCATTTATTTGTGTAGCAGGTAAGTATACATCGAGGGGTTTCTTGTTTCCAATCAATTTGTGGGTTATGTTTACATAACCATGTAGTTCCTAATGCAATAGTGAAAATAAGAACATCAATAAAATCAAAATCTAAGATCCTACATGTCCATGTAATGCAGCCATGATTTAAATTTGCCCAAACGATCCTCAGAGAAGTCATTTTTCTACTATCAATACCTTACTATCATGTGCCTTTTGCCTTTTGCTTTTTTCTCTTTTTCTTAAAAGGTCTGGTCAATAAAATATCCTGAGGCCCTCAAATCAATACAAGCCAAACTGTGAGTTGGCCTGTAGGAGCGGACAATCTGACAGTAATGCCATTTTAGAATGGCAAACTTTTTTCTTTTAAGTCTGCTTGATCTGGGTTTGTCCCCAAGATCGAGCATTTACGTTTCCCATCCAATGGGAACAGTTTTGGTTTCTACAATGCCGACACAGGTCTTCCCTCCTTCATTTTTCTTTTTCCTCAGCTGTTTCTGTAATTGACCAATCTGCATGGGATAATTCTGGAGATTTAGAGAATCCTGCTGATCAAAAGATAATCTGCGAACTGTTCCCCTTTTCTGTCATCAGGATTGTTTTTGGTGGGAGTCTATTTGTGCTGATCTGTGTTACCTTGTGACTCCTCCCTCCTTAGCCTCCTCAGCCACCACTGGGTCATCTGCTATAGTCTCCAAGTCCAGCCCACAGCATGCTTGTATCGTGGCATCTGAGAAATGTGAGTGCTTTCCTTCAACACTGAAAACGGTCCCCAAAGAGCACGAATTACAAGACTCTGATGGGGACTTTTCATACTCTGGAATTAGTGGACTCCTGGTGATTGCTTCATCCCAGCAAGGAGCTATACTCATTCTTTTCTGGCGTCCATAAATCGTTCTCCTGGCTGGATTAGTCTTCCTTGCCCGCAATTGAATGATAACTTATTTCTGAGGTGGGCGTCCTTCTGCAAGGAATTTTGTACAATCTCCTGTGGCGCTTTCATTGTGTCACTGCTTGGGACCCGGTGGGGGTATGTGGAGGATCAGTGCATTGTGGTTGGCGGGCAAGGAATTCTTGTCCATTCTCTGCAAGGAGGCACCCTCTTACTTTTAGGTCACCATAGATTTTGTCAACACTACAGTCAAACTTTGGAAGGCCTTCAAGCCAGTGATTCAGGGAAAGGCAGTAGCCTTCATATCTCAACAAAAAAAGGGAAAAGAAGAAAGCAATCATGCTCCTGGAAACACAACACCTATAATTTAAACATGAATATAGTTGGGCTCATGAGCACAATTTGGTCTCCTCGTGAGAGATTAGACAGATCTTTATGAGACAACTCCTAACATACAAGGTAAAACTCAAATGATTTGTCGCCTACAGCCGAGTGTGATGATAAGGCCAAATCAACTCCTGCGTTGGGTATGCCTCAGAGAGGACCCATCCCAACATGTCAGAGAGGTGGGCTATGATGATGCCGCCCTTGTGGTACACGTCTTGAAATTGCAGAAAGATTCACAAGCTATTACATCCTCCTTTTATTTTGACTGCCTGCCCAGCCCGTGTGAAACTTACTTTCTAGACAGTATCACACTATCCTCACTGTCTTAAGAAGAGTCTGAATGTCTTGAACAACTGATCTCAGAGGATGAAGTAGGAAAGGCCATCTTTCAATTTTCCTCTGCAAAAATGCCAGGGCCAAATATCCTATTCCCAGAATTGTCTAAGTGTGCTCCTCCACAGTGTCCTCTCACCTGGAAGGCATGAAAGCATCAGTAGCAGAGGATCAGATCATACCACAAGATCTGTGAGAATAAGTGCTCAGACCTGGCAAACCAGCTGAACGCTGCATATCATATAGACTCATATCACTGATCAATATCAAATCTAAAATCCTTGCAAACAGGCTATTCCCCTGTATCCAATCACTGATGCAAGCCAAACGGTGACATCAGCATAACATTGGAATTCTTTTAATTTTTAAACTGGAGAAAACCCCTCTACACAATGCTATCTATCTCTACATCCAGGAGAACCTCACACAGCCTAAGACTATCAGTAGCCCCCTCACCAGCCCTCAATGCAAAATTAACTATCTCCATTTTTAACAATGGGATTATACTCATCCAGACCACAACCTCGACTTATTCACTGAATTCCTCTCTATGATGAAACAGGAGGTACCTAATAATAAGACAGACCCCTCTCTAGACCACCCCAGATCTACACTCGACCAGCAGGAGCCCCAGGTTTTGACTTCTCATAGCCTTGCCACTATAGACAGTCCACCCTTCCCCCCACGCACTACCACACCAATCAGACCACACAACACCAACTCAGCCACTCCTCCGGTCGGTGTAGAGGTAACACCGACTCACCACACCAATCCATGCCCTCTCCCCACTGCTAGAAGGGCCACAGAGCGACGCAATGACAAAAGTATTTCCACCACACTTCCCCACACCCAAGCCCAGATTACAAGCCCAAAAACCCCACCACACATACCTCTCCCCCTCCACTCTTCCTGACAAAAACCGGAACAACAACGAAACTCAGATAAACCACACACCTCAGTACACCATGCCCCAAACCCCATCCTCTTGTTACCACGCTGAGATTGAGTCCAGACTGGGGTAAATTACACAGAAACGACAGGTCCTGATGAAGGTGGTTTAAATGATGCCCCACCGAAACGGGCGTTGACCATAATTATACATGTGGAGAGCCCTTTCAGAGACATACACAACAGAGGAATCTGATGGGTGATACTTGTATCACAATGAATGATATTATCTGTCTCTGCTAAGATGCTTAGGATCTCCGATGAGATTGCATCTCTATTGTGTATGAGTGTTAGTGTGAATGAGGTAGTCTGATGGATGAGAGTGAAGTGTTGATGATTGTATGTGGGGTTATCTGTTCATTTATTAATTGTTTTTTGATTTTAGAGTTGATATGTTGGTTACCTTGCCTCCAACACAGCAACAGATGAAGACGCTGGTATAATTTGAAGCAATGCTAATCTAATTCACTGTTCAAGTAATTGTTTACTGTTCAAGTGTAGATATCAAATGCCTACAATAATGCAGTACTATTGTATACCAAAATGTTAGAGGCCTTGTTGGTAACTTGGTAACGGTCTGTCTACTTGTTTTAGTGTTATATGTATGTGCAGACAATAATGAATTTGACAAAAAATGATCTGTAGTTACATCATAAAATATTATTTAAAAAAAGCATAAAACATTTTTATATGAAAAATTAACAATAAAAAAATATATTTTGAATGATTGCTGTTGTATGTCACTGATATTGGGTTGGTTGCTGTTAATGAGCCCTAGGAGGCCACATTATAAAGCAATATAGGTCAGTTGAGAGGTCTCTTTCTTCATGTTTGTTGTTTCCCCCTCCTCTTGGACCTTAAAGCAATTAGGGGGTACCTTTTCCTTTTGTGAACAGCCCAAAGCACAACCTGGGTGCAACACAGGATCTTGTCATTGCTAGGACAAACTTCATCAAACTTGAATTGATCGTCTCATGTGACTGGACGGACCACTACTGCATCACCTTTCTTATCACCGAACCAACGAAGACACAAACCCCAACTTAAGAAATCCAATCAATGGAAAATGATCACTCGCGACATTAACCTCGACGATTTGACTACCCTCAGAAACAGCATACTACTGCCGCCAGCAGACATGACAGATGTCCACGACCTCAACTTGAAGTTGAAGTACTGAATGGTTTTACACCAAATCACAAATTTGGTGTAATTCTGTTGAGCCGGTCTGGTGTCGCACTGTCTAAAATTCCCTATTGACATTGTATGAGGAAGTTGCAAATTGGGACTCCCCTTTTTTCTTGTACCCCGCTTGACAGATCACTCTGAAACTTTCAAGGAAGGAGAGGAGCTGAGGTGGATGAACTTGGTTTGAAATGTTTTGTATTTGTCAAACCGCGCCAAAGTTATTAATATACAAAAAAATCTATTTCTTATGGTCACTAGGTTCTAACTATAACTATACAATGGCAAGCGCCACTGTGCAATATATGCACACACTTACCATAGGCTAAGTACTCTTTTAAGATCATGGAACTTAAAGGGCACTTGCGATATCCATATTCTTATAATGTATGAGTTGCATCTTGATGTTATTCTTGTTCATCTCATCTTACTTTGTTGTGTACTGATATGTTGAGAGCGTGCTTCAGTTCTTATGCCTCACCAGGCATTCTGATTCGAGATGACTGACTGATGGACTCTTGCATCATACATAATATTAAATAACTCTTTAATATTTACTTAACTGGCATACTTGGATGATTCTTCAGCAGGCCAACAGTGGTGGTAAACGATCACTGCATATGAGGCGACATGTTTGAGGAGCGTTACCTTCAAGTAGAGGGCATCGACCAAGAGTGTCCTGTTTGTGAGCATCTTGTCAGTACAATGCCAGTGCTGAGGTTCAGCAACACCTATTTAGTGGCGAGTATTTAGGTGGTATTCATTATTAATTTCGGCTTTGATTGATGCCGAGTGGTCTTGGTGAGCCTACTGGTCTCAGTGACGTTAAAACCAGGTGTAATGTTGTGGACAACGACGTGATACTACGGAAGTATGCACGTTCATGCATCACATGCTTACGAGATGCAGCCATTTTATAGGCTATTTGATGTGTGGTGATGCTATCGTCCATGTTGCTGCTATCTGGGTGAAGCGGTAATTTATTGATTTTACCTGAAACTGCGGTGCTCGTATATGTTGAGTAGTAGCATGCGGACATCGCCTCTGTACCGTGAAGGAGTTTATGGTAGAGTATGTTTTAGTGTGACTACTTTGTAGTAGCGGTTTATTCCCGGCTTTAATACCATAATTCTCTAGTTTCTACTCTTTGCCACAATTTAATGAGTTCTAGGAAACTGGAGCAAGAGGAATCTCATTATTATTCTGAAACTAGGGCGAGTGGGGGTCACATTCAACAACCTTCATATTTTCTACAGCATTCTGGGAAGCCACAACAACAATAGAAATATTGGATTAGGGTATTTCAGAATTACTGGGTGGCCATTGATGCTGTAAATTACTCATCAATGAAACTAGTGCTTTTATTTAACTGTTTAGGAACTGAAGCGCAGAAAAGGCTTGATAACTTACCTGAACTTTAGCTGTCTCAGAATCAGGAGGAAGGATGGAATGTGTATTTGGAGGTGCGGAAAAGACTTGCAAATCATTTTTCTGAGGAAGCTAGTATGGTGGTGGAACATTTAAATTTGTATTCTCGAAATCAAGGCGTTGATGAAAATATTTATCAATATGTTGCATCTTTACGTATTCTTGCAATTACTTGCAAATCTGAGAATGGGGTGGATCAATATATTAGAGATCAAATTCTTTTTAATTGTTAGTCTAAAAAAGCGCAGGAGGATTTTTTGTGTTGTGTCAATACTATTCTTGAAGAAACTATCAGGATTGCAAAGAGGACTGAACGTTCTTGTGAGTCTGTGAAGATTATTTTAGATAATTCCAATGAATCTGAACATAATTGTGTGAATGTAGTTAATGGAGTGCAGGATTTGTCTGTTAAGAATATCAAATTGGTATTTCCTTCTGCGTCATTTCTCAGGTGTGGGTATTCTGTACATATGGGAAATTACTCCGCTTGCCCAACTCAAGGTAAGAAATGTAATAGATGTAAGAAACTTGTCGTTTTATGAGAGTTTGTAGAAGCACAGTGAGTAGTAATGTTAAAGTTAACAGCGTTCATAATGAAATTGAGCAGAATACCCTACATAAACTTGAATGCATTTTTTACTGTTCAGATTGATTCTGAGACAGGAGTGTTCTTGCCACAAAGAAGGGTCCTTTTTTTAAAGTATGTATTGGAGTGGTGGATGTGATGATTGTGGCAGATCCTGGTTCTCCTGTTACCATGTTAGCAAAATCTACGTTTATGGTCCAATAAATTGTTAAAGAGTCCTGATATTAGAGCAACTGAATATGGGGACAGTGAAATTGAAACAGTAGGAGTTTGAGGACACTTTAAACCTTTCAGGTAGGAGTATTGTTTACCAAAATGTATGTTGCTATCAATAGTAGAGATATTATGGGATGGGTGGATCAAGGCAAGTTGGATATTATTTTGAGACCTGGTACAGAGACTCCTGTCATGATTGTTCAACAGAAGCCTGATAGTCTTGCGAACATCTTACAGAAATATGAAAATGTATTTGTGGATAAAGTAGAGAAGGTGGAAGGTTTCAAACAAACTAATTTTTTTAACAAAGGCATCATTGAACCGGTGAATTTGCAAAAAACAAAAAGCAGGCTTTTATGTTTATATGATGAGCTAAGGTCTCTTAATAAGAATATTCTTGTTGACTGCCATCCTTTACCCAAAGTTCAAGAGCTTTTGACTTTGTTAGGCGGTGCCAAGTGTTTTAGCACCAATGATTTTAGGGTCAGCCTACCATCAGGTGGCATTAGAGAAGAATCCACAGTTGTTAACAACCTTTTCTGTGTCCTAACATCTGGAGTATTCACCGGAAACTGGAAGGAAGCTATTATCATTCCTGTTCCTGAAAAGCCCAACGTAGATCCTGACGATCTGAAGAATTTTCGGCCGATCTCTCTGCTTCCCACTCCTGCAAAAATTCTCGAGAAACACCTGAATCAGGATTTGGTCAATTTCATCACCGTCCATGACCTTCTGGACACCTCATAGAACGGCTTCAGGAGTGGCCATAGCATGGAGTCTGCGCTTATTGCTGCAACTGACTATTAGAATGCAGGTTGATCAGGGCGGGACTGCTGTCTTGATCTTATTGCACCTGTCGGTAGCTTTCAACACTGCCTCGCCCACAATTAAGGTCCAACAGCTACAGCAAGTAGGGGTGGGTACTACGGTGTTAAAAGTGCTTCATTTTATTCTTGTCAAGAGGCTTCAAATAGTGAGTTGTGGTTAGTTTAGGGCCAGGGCCTTCAGCTTACCATGTGGGGTGCCTCTGGGCTCCTCACTTAGCCCCACACTTTTTAATTTGTATGTCTCTGCCTTGGCAGCCTTACTATATTATGTCGATGACACACAAATGATTGTGTCCCTCACTCACAATCTATCTGAGATGGCTGAAAAATTCAAACATTTTATGGTTGATGTCAGTGGCTGGATGAAGGATAACTTCCTCAAGTTAAACACTGATAAGGCCGAAGTCATGGTCTTTGGAGCCCAGCATTCTATCTAGTCACAGCTGTGGTGGGTGGATTCCTGTGGGCCCCTTCCTGCTCCTGCGGAATCAACAAAGAACCTAGGGGTTCTGTTTGATAACTTCCTCAACTTTAATTATCAGGTAAACCATATCATGAGCACCCGCCTTTTCATTATTAGCTCTCTTAGGAAGATCTTCCCTTTCATTCCAGTGAAACTGAGCAAATTAGTGGCTTTTGCGTTGATCACCTCGTAATTAGACTACTATAATGCTTTTTGTGTCAATATCAACAGCACCTCCCTGGACAAACTCCAGATGGGATGGTTAAAAACGCAGCTGCGCGTCTCATACTGAATGTCCCAACATTTCTTTCAGTGTGAGAAGGCTTTTGAAATCTTCACTGGCTTCCAGTCAGGAAACGGGTGATCTTTAAGGCATTTAGCACAGTCTACCTAGCTCTTCATCTTACGGGCTCACTAGCCATTAAGCCATGCTTTCATTGGTACAGACCAACCCAGCCCTTAAGATCAGCTTCTAGCAGGAAAGTTACTGTTCCTAAATTCAGAAAGGTTAGATGGGACGCTCGCTCTTTTTCCGTCGCTGCTGCCAAGCTATGGAACACACTTCCTATCCATATTGCAGAGACCAGTTCCTTCCCCGCATTCAGAAAACACTTAATAACTTGCCTTTTATCTTCTTAGATAAGTTTCTTCTAGGTCTTTATTAATCAGATGGCGTTTCCTTTTTACTCTTTTTCGAGGCTCTGAAGCTGTTGTTTACTTACCCTTCTGGGTTGGGCTCTCTGCGATGGGGTTTTGGAGTACTTTGGACTCACGCCTTGATACCCATGGGTTTAGTCTGCTATATAAGTTCTTTTTTCATTTCATTTCATTATTACACCTTTTGCTGCTTATAAGTACTTGAGAATTCCATTTGCTTTGGCATCAGCGGCCTGTGTTTTCCAAAAGCTGATGCATTGCATTTTTAAGGATTTTCCTGGGTACAGGTGCGTTACAGGACTTTGGGCCAGATGTATGTAGATAGCATTTTGGAATTCCCTAATTGCGAATCACAAGGATTCGCAATTAGGAAATCGCAAAATGCAATGTATGAAGGTGTATAGTACACCTTTTGCGATTCCTAGGGGGTTGCAAATGACCTACCTCATGAATATTAATGAGGTAGGTAGCAATTCGCGACCCTCTAGGAATCGCAAAAATCACGGGGATGGTGGCCTGCTGAGATCAGCAGACCACCATGTCCGTGATTGCTTTTCAATGAAGCAATCTTTTTTTTTGTAAAGCAGCCCGTTTTCCTTAAAGGAAAACGAGATGCTTTACAAAACGAAAAATGAAAAGTTTTCTTTTCATTTTTTAATAGCAGGCAGTGGTCCATGGGACCACTTCCTTCTCTTAAAAATGGTTTTACAAACATTCACAAAGGGGAAGGGGTCCCTTGGGGACCCCTTCCCATTTGCGAATGCGTTACCACCTACTTGAAGTAGGTGATAAAACGGGAATGTTTTGCGAACGCAATTGCGGTCACAAAACATTCATACATACCGATGTGATTCAGTATTAGGAAGGAACGCCCTGAACACGCCCCTTCCTAATACCGGATTGCAAACCCAGGTTACCGAATCGCAAAATTAGGTTTGCTGCATCGGAAAAGTAATTTTTGCGTTCGCAAATGGGCAGATTCTGCAAATCTGCCCGTTTGCGAACGCAAAAATGCTTGATACATCTGCCCCAATATTCTTATTTTTGCTGGTAGTGTGGAATTGCATTTTAGACAAAGTTCTGGGATTCTCAAAGATCGAGGGATGATTTTTTCAAGAGAGAAGTGTAAGTTTTTGACAGAATTGTGAATTATCTTGGACATAGAATAACAGCTGTGGGAATTAAGCTAAAAGATAATTTGATTAAGGCATTGATGGATGCTCCTTGCCCTGTTGATAAGGATCAACTTAGATCTTTTATTTGTTTGTGTGAATATTATTTTCGTTTTGTGGAGGGTTACGCTGTGTTTATGGAACCCTTAAAGAAAATGATTAGGGAGAACTAAATATTTGTTTGGTCTCTGAAAGTACAGGAGGTTTTTGATGGCATAAAAAGAATGTTAACCAATGTCCCAGTATTAAAAGCCTTTGTGCCTGGTTATAAATGTATTCTTACTGTAGATGCCAGTGCCATCGGTATTGGTGCAGATTTATGTCAACAGGTGGGTGGAGTGGAAAATACCATTGCGCTTGCATCAAAGGTTCTCAAAGATGCTGAAAAAAAATATAGTACCATCGAGAAAGAAGCCTTAGCATGTGTGTGGGGTATTGAGAAATTCAAAACGTATTTGTGCGGCACACATTTTCTACTTTGCACGGATCACAAACCTCTTACATATTTATTGGATGAAAATGGAGTCAGATCTCATTCTTCTAGACGTTTTCGTATTTTATCAAAACTACAGGAGTACAATTTTGAAGTGCATAACATTGCTCAAAGTGCCAATATCCATGCAGTTTGCTTGTCTAGACTACCAATGGAAGGTTGCAATGAGGAGGGTTTGGTGTCTGATGATGAATTAGTATTTGCTATGATGAATGTGATGAAAGGTTGCCAGAATTATATTTCAGAAAAGGAATGGCTGGAGGGTTGTGAAAGAGATAATACTATGAAAACAGTATTACAGTATGTGCAGCAAGGCTGTCCAGCTTTAAAACAGCTAAAAGGGGACCTTTTGACATTTGTTCAAGTATCTTTGGAATTGTCTGTGGAGAATAATGTTTTATTGAGGGGGAGCAAGTTAATTCCCCCAGTTGAACTTCGTTCTAGGAATGCTAAGCTTGCTCATTCTGGCCATCTGGGTGTTACTTCCACTGAGAAGATTTTGAGACAATCTTTTTGGTGGTCTTCTATGGATGTTATGGTAGAGAAATTCATTGAGCCTTGTGAGAAATGTTTGTTAACTAGCAAACATTGGACATTAAAGAATGTTCCTCTGTCTCCAGTTCTGTATCCGAACAGGCTGGATATAAGTTTGCCTTGGAATTTGTGGGATCTATTATTCAATTACTGAGCCACGTGAGATATTTGATTGTGCTCACAGATTATATTTCTGTATGGGTGTACTATGATTTGAATGAGAACACGTGCACTGATTTGGCTATATCATTTTTGGATAAGGTATTTGCTTTGGAAGGGTTACCAGTTGAATTATTTATTGATAATGGTGTGCAGTTGGTGCCTGACAAAATGAAGACATTTTTTACAAGACAGAGGTATAAAAAATTATTATGTGCCTTTGTATAGTCCACAATCCAGTGGGGCTGTTGAGAGGGCTGACAGGTTTTTAAAAGAAGGAACCCAATGAGCTTTTACAAGTGGTGTGGATTTTGTTGATTTTTTTGCATAAAAAGTGTTTTCTTATTACAATACTCCACACAGTACTATTGAGGTGCCTCCTTTTGTTTTATTTAGAGGTAGGATGGCTAGAACAATGTTGGATCCAAAATGGTTGGTATGTAAAGTTTCTAATGAAACCCTGCGGTTGAACTATGAGGAGACGATTGAGAAAGTGAAAGAGAAGCACAAGACAATGAAAAGTTACTATAATAGCAAGCACAAAAATGTTTGCAAAGACATTAGTGTGAGGTCCTGGGTTATGTCAAAATATACGATTTCTAGAACATGTAAAACTGATTTTCATTTTCTGGACTCATTAAAGGTGTTTATGTCACACGCAGGTTTGTAAAGTTGGAAAATGGTAGATAGTAGTCTAAACGCAATTTGATTTTATTGCAAGATTTTCAAAGCAAGATCATTAAGGACAAATTGTGTGGAACCCCTCATATGTTTGTTGATGTAGTGTGCGATGGCAAAAGTTCTGATCAAGTGTGCATAAAATGTGGGTCGGTCAAGTGAAATAAATGTTTCTGTTCCAGAAGATCAGAGTTTGCTGGGTGATCATTTTACAACAATTTTTTACAATCAAACCTGGATTTAAGGGATCAGCAAGATGTTTTGCAAGAGTATACAGGCGTCTGCATGCATTCTCAAATATTGGATATGGACCAAGATAATAAGGTCGTGGATTCTGGGATTTTGACACGCATTGGACATGTTCCAAGAAGCATCTATATTCACAAGATTTTGTAATACGTTTTTTTTGTCTTTTTTTGTTTATGAGGGGGTAATATTGAATCTTGATGTTATTCTTTTTCATCTCATCTTACTTTTTTGTGTACTGATATGTTGAGGGCGTGCTTGAGTTCTTGTGGCTCACCAGGCGGTATGATTCTAGATGACTGATCGTTTCAACAGTTGATGATCTGGAGTCGGAAGTGGGGTATGTGTCGGATGGACTCTAGCATCTTACATCATATTTATTATTAAATACATCTTTAATATTTACTTAGCATACTTGAATGATTCTTCAGGAGGCCAACAGAGGTGGTAAACTGTCACTACAGTACGGCAGGGGTACTTTACTCCATATAATAGGTGATCACACCATTACCATTCCCAAAAACCATTTAAATCATTGGTGTGGCACTCTTTCATATGAAAGAGATAGGATGGGATAGAGGGTGTATGTTAACATGAAGAACAAAATGATAGTCTCTGGTGGACAATTAAATACACCAAAAAGCAGTATGATATTTGTTCCAAAAAGATATTAAAGACAGATTTTAAAAAAATGATGTATGTTTGAATGTATAGAAACATGCAGAGAGAGTTTATCTTCCTATAATGTCTAAAAGGTGGTACAAATAAACAGGTGGCCATAAGTATGTCCTTTTTGCTTATCATTCTTCGTCCAGAAAAATAGAGCAAAAAAAGGAAAAGCCACATTAAGTTTTCCTTTATTAAAGTTCAGCTTCAATTATGCCCAGTGTCCTGTCTTTCTCCTTGGCTGACGGCTCTGACAGCAAGTAATGTGATGTAAGAAATCAACTGTAATAAGCTGTTACATTGACTTACCTGCAATTTATTGACTCTCAATGTAACTGTACTGAAAACCTACATGCAGTGTGATGAGTCCTTGTGTACCCTGGGTAGGCGGGGTTCACTGCTTGACCTACAGTCTGTTCTTTTGCTTATATTATTCTCACTGTATACTGTATCATCTCCAGCTACTTCTTATCCTCTTACCTCTTCAGCTGCCTAGAAGAAAAGTCTTCCAACCCATTCCTGGTCTCCTCTTAACCCTCCCACTGGTGACTTTACTTTTCCTCCTCCTGCTGCTTCCTCTTGGAGTCAATGTCATTTTCTCGCTTCTGTGCACTGTAGACTAGGGCCAGGCACTGCGGCTTTTTGCACTGGATCTCACAATGCCTTGTTTGTTGCTCCTGAGAGAGTTCAATTAAAGAGAGACTAAATACAATATCTGACTTATTGCCTTTATGTCTCAGAACTCCATACTGGTTTGGAAAATCCGTATTTTGCAATAAGCATATTTAGCCTTGCCAAATAGTAGTCTCTGTTTTAGATATTGCATTTTGATGCTATATTCTAGAAAAATAATCTCATCTTTTCAATCTCTTTTTTCAGAATACAGTTCATCTCTCTTTTCATCATACTCTGCATTTATTTGTTGTCCATTTCTATGAGTTATTAAATGGTTTAATTATTAATACAAGGTTTTTAAAGTTTATTTTAAGGCGTTCTGCTCTCTAAAGTTTTTAAACTAGCATTTATTGTTATGTTCTTATGGCGTCTGAATGTGACTAATAAAAAAGTCACTCTACTTTCAGAAAGATGATGACCGCTGCACTGTGTCTTACCTAAATGAATATGCCACGTTACCTCGCATGCTTTTTTAACGCATGTCATTACAATGCGGTCATTACAACGACCGCGTTGTAACAACGCATGCCATTACTTCGCAAGTCGGAACAACGACTTGCTCTAGGGGGGGCGCTGGATGTTGGAATAGTATAATTTACTATTCCAACTCCATTCTGTGCAACAGTAAGGAAGGTGTTGGATTTTAAATCCAACACCTTCTGACCCCTAGAGCAAGTCGTTGTTCTGACTTGCGGAGTAATGGCATGCGTTGTAACAATGCGGTCATTGTAACGACCGCGTTGTAATGGCATGCGGTGTTCCCGTTTCGTGGTAAACGATGTTTACCTACCTAAATACCCTGGACAGTACATGCAGTCACACATCTGGATGAAGTACATAAATAAAGAGACTCACCAACATCAACTCTTCCAATATCCACGAATATTCGCAGAACCACTGACCCCAAGAGGTAACCAACTGCTGGTCCAAAAACGGCAATAGAGAAAAGGATTGCTGCAAAGTAAATAAAAAAAGGTGAAAGTTGAAGAGAACGAGGAGTGTGAGGGCGATGAAGGAAAACAAAAAGCGGGATATTTTTTATCACTATTTGATATATCCTGAAATCCTACAGGATTACGGAGAAGTGGAGAAGAGCTTATTCTTTAGTTCTTTCCTGAAGTGCAGTAGGCAAGGGAATGTCTGAGGTGCATAGGCAGCTTTTTCCAGAGAAAGGGAACTATGAGAGCGGGATAAACATGCACGCAATCAAGGATTGCACTAGTGCGAGAGGCCAGTAGATAGAAGTGCAAGTGACCGAAAGGGTGTGAAACCGATTGCTGGTGAAATAGGAGATGTGATTGATAATGAAAGAGGTACATATCGAGAAAAAGAAGAGAGAGACAGTGAAAGGGATTGTTAAAAATGTACATTGAAAGAGATTGGGGGAAAGGCAATTAGAAGGGGAAGTTAGTGGCAACTTTCTGACTCTCTGGTACATACCAATGTAGAGAGGAGAGTTGTTGGGTTCAGCAAAGTCATCCACATAGGAGATTCCAAAGGGCTGGATGGGCACTGTTCCGATGCCCGCTAATAATTGGGCAATGACCATAAGTGCCCACATTGTGGTGGCCTCCAGCTGCGGTTTCTGGGCCGACAGGGTGCCAGACCCACAGTGCGTAGATCTATTCATAGAGAGGCAGAGATCTGCACCAGCCAGACTGCTGTTACCTGCAAATGGAGTGTCAAAAAGTCAACCAAAGAACAAGAACGATAAACAGACTCTGCAGAACATGCCCAACATTCTACTAAAGCCACGTCTGAATAAAAAACTTTTATAGTCCTCGTTATATAACTTGATAGTGAGAAGTCACTATTTTGTTTTGCTGCAGTTAATCCCCAGAAGAGGTTTTGGACCTCATTCATTTTAGGCAATCTTTCAAACGTGTTCTGCAACATACATAGATGAATTGAAAGAAGAGGTGGAGAATAATTACATAAATCCATTGGATGGAATTATCATTCCAACTGGTCTCCATGCAGTGCCATTTTCAGAAGGTCATTGTTATTAAAGATCTGTTTATCTTCTGGGAGAGCCCGCATAACCTAATCCCTTATCCTTCTGAGGAGAGGTTCTTGGATAATCCATCTCTACTGTAAGCATCCATATTTTCACTTTGTCGCTGTAAGTGAGCTGACTTTTTATCAAGCCCACACTATGAACTACGATGACTTTTTAAGATGTTCAGCTGACAACAATGGGCCAAAAAATTGCACAGGATGGTGTGATCAAGCCAATGGTCTCTCTTTCATTAGGAAATCTTAGAGACCTATTCACAAACTGCATGTTGTAGCAAATTTGGTAGTACTACAATAGTACTACTATACGCACTACAAAAATGTATTTGCTAACCTACATGCAGAGGTCTACGCCTCCTCCTATCCTATCTTTTACCTTTGGAGATCTCTACCCCCAACTGTGCAAATCTCCATGCAATTTTGCATACATTTTAGTAGTAAATGTGGGAAGGGCAGTGGGGGAGTGGCTTTAAAATTAGAAATATTTACAGATAAATGAGAGGGTTTAGGGAAGAGTAAGGAGTGTTTAGAGAAGGGGTAGTGTGGGGTTTACAGAGGGAAATGCATCCACCCACAAAAGAGTAAGTCAATTGCTGTTCCCAAACTTTGTGTCTATAGTTACTACAGTCAAAAAGGGCCAAAACAGTTGTAGATGTACTCCAGCTCAGAGCTGTAGTAAATCCAGCACCACGCATGGCCAACCACTGGTAGTGCAACACCCTGCCATAAAAAATAACGGCACAGGGACTTCAAATAGAACTCCATAGGGAATGGTAAAATAAACTATAAATACATTTAATTTAATGTTAACAAATTATATATAATATAAAGGTAAATACTAATGTTTTACAAAATATGTTAGGAACCTTTTTTAAATGTAAACCATAATGTATATTGTTTTGTTCGTTTCGTTTGCATTCTTTATTTGGATAACACATATCCATAAAAGTATAAATACATGCATCAACAATACAGCAAGCAATAAAAACAATGAGGCGTTAAAAACAAAATAAAAACATGCAACAAAATGCAGAGCTGTAAAAATGCAAAGTGCAAATCATTCAATACTCATCGAGGAGCGGGCTTGAACAGACGTTTAAAAAAAAGCCCCAGCATAAATAATTATCTCATTGTCGCTCAGTTTAAGAAGTTTGCTAAATGCTACCCTATAATCTGTAATGGAATGCCTCTTAAAATAGGGAAGTAGAAAAAGCTTCATATACATCATTTAATATCCTCACAAAAAATAGAAAGTGCAATAAAGACCAGAACTCCTTCACAGGGAGAAAAGTCAAGCTTTGCTTGGAAGCCTAAGGGAAAGCATAGCAGATACTTGACAGTGCCGGCCCTATGACGAAACAAAAGGATACGCTCCCAGCATCCCATGGGTTTATGTAAATACCCAGATATTAAATTATCAATTTTGATATTCAAATACAAGGCCACACTCAATTTCCTAGCCTCGCAAACCATTCTTTCGTCATTAATATAGGGCTGCCCGAATCTCATTTCTTCACAGCATGGAGGCTTGCAGGTTTATCAAAGACATGCGCATAGCCAACCCTGCGCAAACTAGTTTCCACCCCTGCTAGGCAAGGAATATCCCTACCTTTGTCACAACTATTGCAATCCTCTATAATGTCTCTTGTAAGAGAAGCCACCTTGTTTTCCATAAAGCTAGCCAGAACAAGGGAGGTTGGGCTCTGATATAATCTTCTACATAAGATTAATTCAGTTCGCTGTAGCAAATTTATTGGGGTGAAGAGATAGGGCATGCCAAGATATTGCGGCTAGACCTATTTTCTTTATTCTGTATATTGTGACAGTTAGATACACCTCAAACCTCAGTCCCATATGTTGCTATGGGGGTGCACTGTGTCTTAAAAATTTGTAGACTAGGTTAAGTAGCCTCCCCTTCTGGGTTGCGGTAGACTAAACACTGCATCAATAGACTTCGAAAACATATACCTGCAATGAACAATGTTAGCCGCACACGAACCACTACCAGCAAAAACCAGACCCAAATATGAAAAAGTGCTAGTGCTTTGTAAACAATGGTTACCAATGGGAAGTGAATTCATTTTGTACTTCCCGGGTTCACAGGCCATGATATAAGATTTTGTAAAATTAGTGCGCAAGTCTAACAGAGCCATCAAATCCACAAATCCCTGTACTAATAGGCGCAATGCTCTAGGAGTACGACACATCGGGACGACATCATTGGCGCACAGTAAGGAAGGTAAAATAAAGCCTTTGTTTCTATGGACATCCTGGGTGAGGGTTGATAAAAAAGGGTGGAGATTATTGATATATAGAATAAAAAGTAATGGAGCTAAAACACACCCTTATCTCACCCCCCTAAAAACACCAATATCATTAGACCCCCATCTGAGTATTTAGTTTAATACTAGCCTTCATGTCTCTATGTCTATAGGCTAAAAAATACACCACTGCCTCATCCATTCCACTCTCTAAAATAATATATATATATATATATATATATATATATATATATATATCCTTTAACCACTCAGCTCGCTTTTCGCTGCGTTACTCGGCGCATTTTTTTTTAAAACAATCTTTATTGAGCGTTTTCGTCCATATGATCAACATAGCAAGTATGACATATAAGGTCTTTTACTTTTGCTGGTTCCATTGTAAACATGCCATATCTTTTATCATGGAGTAATTTCTACGTGCATATGAGTTTCGATAAACATTCGCTGTCTTGGCACAAGAGGAACTGTCACATCAGTTTTCTGTTACACTTTTGGCAAATTCAATACTGCCAAGCAAATCTATGGTAAGTCTAACTTTAATGGACTAACTAGGCCCCATTCTTCCCCGTCCCTCCTCTCCCTCCCTGGTCTGCCAGTTCCAAGTCGTATGGTTGCCTAGCAGGGTTATTGACGTGTTACCATGCGTCCTGCTCCGTCTGTGTGTAGTGTGATGTGGGCTAGGGTCCGTGTGGGTCTGGTTGTGTTCCTGGGGGGGCTTTAACTAATTTATTGTGTGGGGGTAAGCTGTGGAGTAATTAGGTCTAAGTGTTTGAAGTCCTCCAACATAATATCCCATTCCATAGAGATGGGTGCTTTCCGTAGTCCCTCGCCTCTTCCCCGCGTATCGCCATGCTTTCAGCACCACCCCATCGTATCATTTCGTCTTGCCAGCTGGTCAGTGTCAGGCATCTAGGGGATTTCCATCTCATAGTGAGGCCTCTAATGGCGAGTAGTAGGGCCAGGTCAGTGAAGCGTCGCTGTACTTTCTGTGCTTTATTATATCTTCGCATCCCCATGAGGCACTCCAAGGCATTGTCCTGGACGGGCATATGTGTGACTTCCCCTAGGTAGTGTCTCACACCACTCCAGTATTCCAGTATACGAGGGCAGTTCCATAGCATATGGAAAAAGTCTGCCTCGTCACCTTTGCAGCGAGGGCAGCAATGTTGGGCTTCGGGGAACATTCGGTGTACTCTCAGTGGGGTTAAGTAGGATCTATGCAAAACCATTGTTTGGATGAATTTCAGTTTAGCATTGCGGGGTACTTTTTTGGGGTATTCGAGCATACCCATCCAGGCTTTGTCAGTAAGTTCTAAGCCCGCGTCTGCGGTCCATTTTGCTCTGAGATTAGTGAGCGACACGCCTGCATATGTGTATAGCCATTTGATGAGGTGTCCTCCAGTCCCCATATAGTGTAGTAAATGTACCAAGTCATGTTGTGGTGGCTCTGTGCGCAGTGGTGCCCAGGTGTTCTTAATGTATCGTGTTATAGTGGCATGTAGTAGATAGTGTCGCTCCGAAGCCCCTGTAACCTGTACAAACGTGGCATGGTCCATAAGACTGCCGTCGCTAAAGAAAGCTCCAACTGTCTCCACCCCTGTCTCCGCCCAGGAGCGTATCCTACCTTTCGTGAGCCGACCTCCGGGAGTAGGGATCCCCAGTAATGGAATATTGGCCGAGTATGGGATTATATCTTGTGTATATTGCAGTGCCTTCTTCCAGCATTGTAATGCCGTCCTCAACAAGGGGGGTCCCTCCGGGGGGATTTTAGCTTTAGGCAGAATCAGGGAATGTAGCCTACCCCTGTCAATATCCCTCGGTATAAACCCTATTTCTTGGAGGTTCCTCCCTGCTGTCCAATAGGACAGCCATTGGATTTGGCAAGCGTAATAGTATGCCCTGAGGTCGGGGACCCCCGTGGCGATTGTCCAGCTGCAGTTTCTGCAGGCTCACTCTTCGGCGTCCCGAGCCCCAAATAAGCTCCACCAACAGAGTGTTCAGTGTGCTGAATATGGATTGGGGGACCACTATGGGTAAATTTGCAAAATAATATAGTAGTCGAGGGAGTACTACCATCTTAGAGATGGCGATTCGTCCCATCACCGAGAGGGGTAAGGACGTCCAGAAGGCCACGCTGGAGCGTAACGCTGCGATGGCTTTCACAAGGTTGCCACCCAGTAGGTCAGTCTGTGATCTGTATACCTGTATTCCTAGGTACCGGAATGTGGTATGAGCCACAGGTAGAGTGTATGTGCCAAAATGTATCTCATCTGGGCGAGGCCCTTCCTGAAAGAAAAAAGCATTTGATTTCCTAGAATTAATGGCTAATCCCGATATCTGTCCGAATTTGTAAAATATATCGGGGAGGGGAGTGGCTGCCGCCGTCAAGTCCCGAAGATAGAGGAGGATATCGTCTGCGTATATGGAGGTGAGGTGGGCGGTGCCTGCGATGGAAATTCCCAGTTGGTCTGCCGATTGTCTTAGGGCTATCGCTAAGGGTTCAAGCGCCAGTACGAACAGGAGGGGGGACAAAGGGCATCCCTGTCTCGTGCGCCTGTGGATCATGTACTCTCGAGAAATATGCTGTCCGGTGCGGGCTCTCGCCGTTGGTGACGTATAGAGTAGGCGCACCCATTTAAGATAGCCTTCCGGGAGACCAAAGCATTGAAGGGCAATAAACATATAATCCCAAGCTATGGAGTCAAAAGCCTGACGTAAGTCTAGGGCCAGGCAACCCGCTTCTGGATAGACCTCCGGGGTAGCGGTCATAACATAGTGTAACCGTCTAGTATTAAGGGACGTACTGCGGTTCGGTAGGAACCCACATTGATCACTATGGATGAGGGTGTTAAGATAGGGCTGGATGCGGTTCGCAAGTGCTTTACTCAGGATTTTAAATTCGGTAGCTAAGAGGGATAGGGGCCTATAATTAGTAATGTCTGGGCTATCCCGGCCTGGCTTGAGTATGGAGATGACCAGGGCCTGCATGGTGGATTGCGGCAGATGGCCAGTCTCCAGTGCTGCTTTATATACTTCTTCTAGTTTGGGGACTAGTAGGTCTGAGTAAGTATGTGGTAAAACTCAATTGGCAGCCCGTCGGCGCCAGGCGCCTTATTCCGGTTGAGTCCTTTAATTGCGGCTCGTATTTCATGTTGGGTGATAGGGCCCGCTATTTCTTTTTCTACGTCTATGGGCAAGGAGGGGATTGGTAGGTCACTCAAGAAATCGTCCATGGAGACGTCGGTACCTCGTGTGGGGGTGGTATACAGGTTGCTAAGATACATACAGAAGGTTTCATTGATCTCCTGTTGCGTGTGGGCCGTTCCGCCACTCGGTATATTCACACAGGTGATAATGGTGGGTTCAGGCCTATCCTGCACTATGCGGGCTAATAAAGTCCCTGCTCTGTCCGCTTCCGAGTGTTTCCGTTGCGTGAAGGCCCTGTGGTCAATAACCCTCAGTGTTTCGAGTGTTTCGGCAGGGCTAATGCGCGCATTCTGCAGGGCCTCTCTTTTACCAGGGTCTGTCACTGCCTCTTGTTCCAGGGTATCTAGCAGGCTCTCCACCCTCAACAGTGCCTGGTGTGTTTCCTGTCTAGCCCCCACTACCTGGCCGATTGCAGCCCCTCTTACCACCACCTTAAGTGTGTCCCATTCAATCAGGTTGGAGGAAGCCGTGTTCCAATTTTCAGCTAGGTATGTAGTAATGGTGTTAGAGATGGTAGAGCGAAACGGAGCGTCATCTAATAGCTGTGGTCTCAGGCTCCAGGTGGGCACTGGGGTTGGTATTCTACCCCATGTAAGTGTCATCTCAAGGGGGTTATGGTCGGAGAGGATTTTTGCTAAGTAAGTGGGTTGTCTGATCTGGGTGGCTATGGTATTGGAACAGAGGAACCGGTCTATTCTTGTGTGAAGCTGGTGTACTGGTGAGTAGAAGGAGTATTCTTTATGTGTGGGGTGCAAGCGGCGCCACACGTCCGATAGAGCCCATCCCTCTAACCAGGTGTGTAGCATCACCGCTAGTTTGCAAGCATTAACGCCATGCAATGGGGGGTGTGATCTGTCCAGAGCTACATCTAGGACTGCGTTGCAGTCCCCCCCCAGGATCCAAGGGATTGTGTCCCAGCCGACTAATGCCATGCCTAACCTCTGAAAGAATTTGTCCTGATCGAAGTTCGGGCGTAGATACTCCCCAAGACCACCGGCATGCCGTCTAAGGTGCCTTTTAAAAGGATGTATCTCCCTTGGTCGTCCGTGCGACGTTCTAGCTCCTTGAACGGGACCCCATGTCGTATCCAGATGGCCGCCCCCCTAGCAAATGGCGAGTAGTTGGTGGAATAAATGTGACCACGCCATTTCTTGCGGGTCTTCTGGTACTCGGCGCATCTTGGCGGTGCGAACTCCACCGCAGAGCCACGCCGTATTATATTCACAAAAGACTTTCCCAAAGGAAAAATTGGAGTGCACTCACGGGGAAGTTGAATAGCCTTTAATCCAACTTGTAATTTTATACGAGCAAGTACCACAAACAACCAAAGCGTTTCAGTCTCCCTGAGACCTTGTTCACGGTTCAGTTTAGCGGATCATTGAGACCAATTAATTACAAATGCATATCATATGACTTCCTGTTTCTCCACCGCTAAGCATTGTGGAAAGTGTAGTTTTTTCAAAAAAGTGTGACTAAGTGAAAATTGTGCACAAAATAATATCCGCAAACATTGTTTACAATTCCAAAAATTCTCAAGTTAAATAATCTAGGATGGTTATATATATATTCCAATTTTTTATATAACCGTGGCCCATTTCCTATTAATTTTATTCTATATGAGTTTGGAACCCAAAATAATATTATTATTTCGCCCTCTAGTGGGCTTTTTTTGTAACATACATTTTTTGAACTCTGTATTCGTTACAGTTCTCAGTGTTTGGGTAATTCCAGACACCGCTCAGGTATTTTTTAATAATACGTAGAATAGTATTCTCATATTATTATTCATTCACCCCTCCACTGGGGTATAACCATTTTTCATTTTACTTATAGTCACATCCTATTTCATTTATGGACAAATTATCATAAACAATTAATAACACCTGTGAAAAGTGCAATATTAATCATTGTGATTTAAAAACAGTTATTTCAGAATATAAGAAGCGTCCTGATATGAACTGTTCACTCTAGGTGTACATACAGTTCTTCGTCTTGATTAATAAACCAGGCAGGCGTAGCAATGGGCTGGTGGGAGCAGCACCTTGCCTGGCATCCAGATAACGATGAATATGTGAATAAAATAATTATCTGGCTAAGGTTTATTGACGACCTTCTCATAATCTGGGATGAATCTGAGGAGGATTTCAAAGAATATTTCAAAATTCGGAACTCTACTGAAGCAAACTTGAAATTCACATATCACATCAGCGAAGAAAGAGTGATATTTCTAGACACGGAAATATACATAAATGACAAGAAAATCCAGACGACTTTACATTGCAAACAAACAGCAACAAATGCAGTACTGCATGCGAACAGTTTTCATCAAAATACCCTGATTCAAAACATCCCTTACGGTGAATTTTTAAGAATCAGAAGAATCTGCTCTGAGGATGAAGAGTGGACTAAACTCAGCAAGTGGACATCACAAAGATTCAAACGAAGGGGATACTCAGTTGGAATGGCAAAAAGAGGTCGTGAAAGAACTGAACAACAAGAAAGGGAGGAGATTATCAAAGTTAAAACACCGACGGATAAACCGGAAACTATCCGCTTAATAACAACTTACTCAAAGGAATCCAAAACAATTGAGGGTATTTTGAAAAAGAACTGGAAAATATTACAACTTGATCCTACTGTAGCAGCAATTATGGGAAAGCACCCAAATGTAACATTCAGGAGAGCTAAAAAGGTAAAGGACACATTAGTTCAAAGCCAGTTTTGGAAAGGAAGCAACAAATCAACACAATGGCTCCAAACAACAGGATTTGTAAAGCGCCACAACTGTAAAGTTTGCCAAATAGCGAAAAACACTAAGGAAGTGATTTTGGCAAATAAAAAAGTTTGGAAAATCCCAAAATTAATTACATGCAAAACTCAATATGTGGTGTACGTTATTGAGTGTCCATGCACCCTAAAATATATTGGAAGCACAATCTGTGAACCAAAGAAACGGATCTTAGAGCATGTACGGGCTACCATCAACAAAGACCGTAGTAATGCAGTAGCGAAACATATGGAACTACAACACGGAAGTGACTGGAAATTGTTAAAATTTTATGGAATTGAAACCGTGGATCAACATCTACCAGGTGGAAATAGAGACAGAAGCTTCAACAGAGAGAATCACGCCAAATATTGGCCCTGCGTACATATACACCGTACGGTTTGAATCAAGACGGAGAACTCTATGTACACCTAGAGTGAACAGTTCATATCAGGACGCTTCTAATATTCTGAAATAACTGTTTTTAAATCACAATGATTAATATTGCACTTTTCACTGGTGTTATTAATTGTTTATGATAATTTGTCCATAAATGAAATAGGGATGTGACTATAAGTAAAATGAAAAATGGTTATACCCCACTGGAGGGGTGACTGAATAATAATATGAGAATACTATTCTACGTATTATTAAAAAATACCTGAGCAGTGCCTGGAATTACCCAAACACTGAGAACTGTAACGAATACAGTTAAAAAAATTGATGTTACAAAAAAGGCCCACTAGAGGGCGAAATAATAATATTATTTTGGGTTCCAAACACATATAGAATGAAATTAATAGGAAATGGGCCACGGTTATATAAAAAATTGGAATATATATATATATAACCATCCTAGATTATTTAACTTGAGAATTTTTGGAATTGTAAACAATGTTTGCGGATATTATTTTGTGCACGATTTTCACTTATTCACACTTTTTTGAAAAACCACACTTTCCACAATGCTTAGCGGCGGAGAAACAGGAAGTCACATGATATGCATTTGTAATTAATTGGTCTCAATGATCCACTAAACTGAACCGTGAACAAGGTATCAGGGAGACAAACGCGTTGGTTGTTTGTGGTACTTGCTCGTATAAAATTACAAGTTGGATTAAAGGCTATTCAACTTCCCCGTGAGTGAGCTCCAATTTTTCCTTTGGTGAAGTCTTTTTTGAATATATATATATATATATTCACTCAAAAAACCATAGGTTTTAGGGACAGTTATAGTTAGTTGGACATTGCACTCGTACAAAACCCGTGAAATTCCCCCGTTATAGTTAGTTCAGGTAACTATAACTCGCGCCCCGCAATGCACTGCTGATGACATCACATATTACATCACTCATGACATGGTCAGTGACATCACTGATGACATCACTGATGACATCTCAAATGACATCACTGAAGACATCATCCAGTGACTGTGTGTTTCTGTAAAGTTTAAATATGTTTAATATATATAGGGAAAGGCGTATTGAAGAATGAGTGGGTGTATAAGTGTCTGAATGGATGATTTAGTGCGTGCGTGACTGACTCTACAAGTGAGTGATTAAACGTATCTTACTGAATGCATGGGTTAGTGACTAAACTGTGTGAATGTCTGTATCCGTCTGTCTGTTGGTGTGTAAGTGGATGCATGGATTTGCGAATAGCTACATGAGTGTCTATATGGGTTATTGATTGGTTCTCTGAGTATCTGTATGGGTGCCTGAGTGTTTGTGTGGGTGGGGTGTGTGTGACTCTGTACATAGATGTGTGAGTGGGTGATTCACTGGGTGCATGATTTGAAGAGTGCATCTGTGATGGACTGCTTGGGTGGGTGAGTGTGTGTATGGGTGTGTTAGTGAGTGAATGTATATCTGAGTGGTACATGTGCGAGTAGCTACATATGTAAAAGGCAGTATATATGTGTGTTAGAGTATTTAAATGGCTATACGTGAGAGTGTGTGATTGTGAGAGTGGCTGTATGGATGCGTGTGTGCTTGTATCAGTTATTGTATAAGAGCGTAAGAATGTGCTAGTATTTGTATGAGTAAGTGAGCTGGTGTGTGTATAACTGTATAGGTGAGTAAATGGGTGTGTGATTAATTTTGTGCATGACTGACTAGGTGTGTGAGTACCTCTATGGATGAGTGACGGTGTGTGAGTGTTTATATAGGTGTATGAGTGCATATGATAGTCCTGTACTGAGTGACTGTAAGTATGAGGGACTGTACGGGTGAGTGAGTAGATGTGTGTGTGTGTAGACCTAAGAATCAGTGAGTGGGTATGTAGTTATTGATATTGGAGTGTGTATGGTTTTGAGAATGGCAGTCTGTAATTTAGAGTGGGTGTATCAAAAGTTATATTAGGGTGTGAGAAGATGCATGAAATTATCACATGGATGATGTCATCAGTGATGTCATCAGTGATGTCATTTGAGATGTCATCAGTGATGTCATCAGTGATGTCACTGACCATGTCATGAGTGATGTAATATGTGACGTCATCAACAGTGCATTGCGGGGCGCGAGTTATAGTTACCTGAACTAACTATAACGGGGAATTTCACGGGTTTTGTACGAGTGCAATGTCCAACTAACTATAACTGTCCCTAAAACCTATGGTTTTTTCAGTGAATTTGTAAGGTTTTTTAAATGCTAATTTCTAACTATAACGTGCCTGAAACCTATGGTTTTTTCAGTGAATTTCAAAGGTTTCTTTAAATGCTAATTCCTAACTATAACATGTCTGAAACCTATGGTTTTTTTCAGTGAATTTCAAAGGTTTTGTAAATGACAATTTTTAAATGTATTAATTGTTATATTTATTTTTTTGATACGGATTTACTAAATTTTTTTAAACTATTTATTTTTAGATATTTTATCTTTTAAATTACATTGTAATTACATTATACATTACATTACAAAATATACTTTCTCAGAATGAATTACTTTAGTTTAAATACTTTGCAAATAGGCAATAGACTTTTAAGTACAGTAGTTACAGTTGTTGCAATGGGCAACACAATTTGAAACACAATGCAACATTGAGCTCAATGTGAATTTCTACTTAAATGCAATTAGTTACTTTATGGATTACTTTTCTAACCACAGGACTGGATCCTAGATTCAGTCCTGGCACATCTCCTGTAAACAGTTGAGTAAAAGCGTTTTGGTTACAGTAGTGATTTTTAAGGAATATTATTGTATTTTAAAAGTTGACAGAAATATTTTCACATAGAATAACCAATGTTATCCTATGGGAGGAAATTCACTTAGCAGGTAAGTAGTGTTATCGTTACTTTTTCTTACTCAGTGGTGGATCCTGGATCCAGCACTGGTGCATCTCCTGTAAACAGTTGAAAGAATGCGTTTAAGTCATACAGGCGATTTTTAAGGAATATTTGTAGTTTGTGAAAATCGACACTTTGAAACTTTTCTGCTGAAAACCAGACAATGGATTCCTATGGACGGAAATACAAGTTACTGGTAAGTACGGTTAGAATTACTTTTCAGGGTCAGTGCTGGGCTAAAAGATGCAGCACTGGGTTCTCTCCTGATAACAGGTGAGTAAATCGGAATTCGTAGTTCTGCTGATTTTAGAGGAATATTTGTAAGTTTCAAAAATCGACAAACTTTTTCAGCAAAAAGCAGACAATGATATCCTATGGAAGAAAATTCAAGTTACTGGTAAGTACGGTTAAAATTACTTTTCAGGATTAGTACTGGGCTCAAAGATGCAGCACTGTGGTCTCTCCTGATAGGTTAGTAAATCGGAATTCGTATTTCGGTTGATTTTAGAGGAATATTATAAAGTTCCAAAACTCCACACTTAGAAGAATTTCCAAGTGAAACCAGTCAATGTTAGCCTATGGAAGGAAATTCAAGTTACTAGTAAGTACAGTTAGAATTACTTTTCAGGATCAGTACTGGGCTCAAAGATGCAGCACTGAGGTCTCTCCTGATAACAGGTGAGTAAATCGGAATTCGTAGTTCTGCTTATTTTAGAGGAATATTTGTAAGTTTCAAAAATCGACACTTAGAAACTTTTTCAGCAAAAAGCAGGCAATGATATCCTATGGAAGGAAATTCAAGTTATTGGTAAGTACGGTTAAAATTACTTTTCAGGATCAGTACTGGGCTCAAAGATGCAGCACTGAGGTCTCTCCTGATAACAGGTGAGTAAATCGGAATTCGTTGTTCGGCTGATTTTAGAGGAATATTTGCACAATGGTGAAGGAAGGGGGTGGGGCCTGAGGTGACATGTCTGCAAACACGCCCTGTGGCGCGTTTTAAGTTGGAGAATTAATTCCTCCTCAATCCCGAGGGACCCTAGGGGACAACTAGCCCACCAGATACCTCCAGAATGCGCCAGAGAGCTGCGTTGCAGAGAGGTGTTCAGAGGCCACGCCCCTTTTTACACCTCTCTGCAACGCAGCTCTGTGGCGCTTTCTGGACGTACCTGGTGGGCTAGTTGGCCCCCAGGGACCCTCAGGATTGAAGAGGATTTAATTCCCCATCTTAAAATGCGCCACGGGGCCTGTTTGCACACATGTCACCTGAAGCCCCACCCCCTCCCTTCACCACTGTGCAAACGCGCCCCGTGGCTCATTTTAAGTTGGGGGATTAAGTCCCCTTGAATCCTGAGGGTCCCTGGAGTCCAACTAGCCCACCATGTACCTCCAAAAAGCGCCACAGAGCTGCGTTGCAGAGAGGTGTAAAAAGGGGCGTGGCCTCTGTACACCTCTCTGCAACGCAGCCCCCTGGCGCATACTGGAGGTTCCTGGTGGGCTAGTTGGCCCCCAGGGACCCCCAGTATTCAAGGGGAATTTGTTCCTCATCTGCAAACGCGCCAGGGGACGCGTTTGCAGACTGCTGCAGGGTGGGGGCGGGGCCTCCGGCACGATGCCGGTATTTATTTTTTATTTATTTTTTGTATGGGAGGGGGCTGCGTGGCCCCCCTTCCCTTGGCCTCTTTTGGCCCCGGGGACCCCATCCCCCGGGGCATGAGGATTTTCATTTTTGTTTTTTAAATTAAAATAAAACGGGAAGGGGGCCGCGTGGCCCCCCTTCCATGGGCCTATATTGGCCCCGGGGACCCCATCCCCCGGGGCATGCCCTCTTTTTTAAAAATTTTAAATATTTGGAGGGGTGCTGCGCGGCCCCCCTCCTCAGGCCATTTAAGGCCCCGGGGACCCCATCCCCCGGGGCCAGCCTTTCCGTTTTTTTTGCCAAAGTTTTTTTTTAATTTTTGGGGAGGGGGGCCGCGTGGCCCCCCTCCCGGGCCACTACTTGCCCCGGGGACCCCATCCCCCGGGGCTGGCCCTCTCCGTTGGGGACTGTGGGGGGGTCCCCAATTCCCCCACAGTCCCGCCGGCTCCCCGCGTCCCTCGGGAGCCGGCATTGCTTTTCCACATGGGGAGCTGCTAAGATGCAGCTCCCCGTGTGGAAAAGCAATCTGCTTTGAATTTTGGAAGAGAGAGCAGGTTTCCCTGTTCTCTCTTCCAAAATCCAAAGCAGTTTGCTATGACAGGACGGGAGCCGCGAGGCTCCCGCCCTGCCATAGCAAACTACAGTGTCCCGGGGGTAGGCACCCCGGGACACTGCAGGAGCCGGCCCTGGGGGGTGGCGGTCCCCAGGGCCATCAAGGGCTCCAGGAGGGGGGCCGCGCGGCCCCCCTCCCTTCAATTGCACAGCCCCGGGGAGGTGGTGGTCCCCGGGGCTCTGGGGGTCCGTAACGGACCCCCACATTTATTTTCTAAGTGCCCCGGGGAGGTGGTGGTCCCCGGGGCGTGTGGGGGGGCTGGAGCCCCCCACACAGGTTATTAAAAAAAAAAAAAAAAGCCCCGGGGGGTGGCGGTCCCCGGGGCTGCAGGAGGGCGGAGAGCCCTCCCGCACCATTTTTTTTATAAAGCCCCGGGGGGTGGCGGTCCCCGGGGTTTGGGGGGCCTTAGAGGCCCCCCATATAAAACATAAACCCACCCCCGCATGCCCCCGGGACTTGGGCCACCCGGGGGCAAAATTCAATACATTTTTTTTTTATCGGCGGGATCCGCGCACCCTGAGCGCATCCCGCCGATTTTTTTTTTTTTTTTAATGCTTTTTTCTGCCCAGGGGGTCCTTGTGGGACCCCCTGAGCAGACCTAGGGGGTCTGGGTGTTTCTACCCTGCCCCCTTTGTGCGTTTTGCGCACTTGTTTCTTGTGTTTTTTTTTTAATTCGGCGGGATCCGCGCACCCTAAGCGCATCCCGCCGTTTAAAAAAAAAAAATGCTTTTTTCTGCCCAGGGGTCCTTGTGGGACCCCCTGAGCAGACCTAGGGGGTCAGGGTGTTTCTACCCTGCCCCCTTTTTGCGCTTTGCACACTTGTTTCTGTCCCTCGGTTCTACCGAGGGACAAAATGGCTGCCAACACTTCCTGATTTGTAGTGTTGACTCCCACTTGACAGCCAATTAGCATGCAGCTCGTGATCGGGAGGGTACGCGGACCCTACTCGGCCATAGATATATATGTGACTTTACTTTTGATTTTCTCAGGAACTACTGAATGGATTTACACCATTTAAGCAAAAGGCACGACACTGAACCAAGGGCTACCTCTTTGCCAAATTTGGTGTAATTCCGTTCAGCAGTTCGGGCTGTAGCTGCGACTAAAGGTTCCTATGGAAAAATGAATGGGGAAACCGCGTTTTGGGACCCCCCTTTTTTCTCGGCCCCCGCTTGACGAATCACCCCGAGACTTTCAGGATAGGAGCGGACCGGAGCGTCCCAAGAAGTTGGAAACTTTCGCGAAGATTCGTCAACCGGCGCCAACGTTATTTCAAATAGAATGTTGCGGATTTCCTATGGAAAATAGGTCCTAACTATAACTATCTACTGGCGACCGCCAGTAGATAATATATAATATATATATATATTTGTTTTAGAAAAATAATTACATTAATTCGAACAATTCTATATATAACCTATAATAATTTTCTCTATTAATAAATAAATATAATTGTTATACTTAAGGTGGGAATTATTTTTAAGAAAATCTTAAGAAATAATTTCAATTTAATTAAATATATTGAAATAATACAATATTTAATTAAACATCAAGTTAAGAATGATGTAACATTTTTTATTTTCTTCTACATTTACAATAAATATATTAAATTAATTTGCATTATAATAGTTTAAATATCTTCACTTATTTTTATAAACATTTAAACTTTTACCTATACTTTTCCATAGGGAGATCTCCACGTCGATGGACGAGACCTCTACCTACGTGTGAATAGTGAAATAGATAGAATTTCTATTCAACAGCTTTATGAAGTTTTATCAAGTTATAGGAGCAATGACTTGATTAAGTTGGCCAATAGGTGGTTGGATATGACTGAACAAGAAATTCATCCACAGGAAATTATGTAAGAATTTAACGAATTTCGCACACACTTAGTATCAGCCAGGATTAAGTGTTCAACACTTTTAAACTTCATATATGCTGTAGTGTAGTACCAGAGTACCGGAGAAGATGTCTTAAGGGTGGAAGGGGAAAGGGAAGGATTCAAAATGCCCACGCTGTGGTATTTTAAGTGCTGATATAATACATATGTTTGTCAAGTGCCATATGCTTAAAAATATTAGTCGAAAATTACCAGGTAGCTATCGGATAAACTCTGATTTGATGTTGAACTCAATACGGTTAATCTTATGTTGGGAACTAAAACTGAACCTGGCAAGTTTGAATCCATCTATTGTATTTATTTCCATAATTATCTGTAGACTATGAGTAACTCAGGAGTGGAAGAGCCTAGTCACATCTTCATTGAACAAGTAATGGACATTAATGTGCCAGTTTTATGAATTGTAATCTACTATTTTTAAAGCCAAAGGAAAAAAGGGAAATAAGCAACTATTAGAAACTTGGGGACAACTGTTCAGGTGTGAATTAAATGTTTATGGAAAGTAATTCCTTCTTCTGTTTTTTGATTCTCTGTGATATTTTTTTTATTTGATCAGGAAAATACATTGGGCCTGATTCACAAAGGTAAGTTAAACTTCTGAGTAAGTTTACACATTGAAGTAAGTTTACTACTTACGGTATTCACAGACTCCGAGTGTAAACTTACTACAAAAGTGTAAGTTACATGTCTCCACCCCCAGAGTAATGCAATTGGCTTGCTCTTGTGTGGGTTGGTGACATCCCCCTAAGCCCCTCCCTGACCCTCACTCTACCTGTCTTCTTCTTCCCTAATCCCATCCCCTTAAGTAACAAGTCTGCCCTTTTCTCACCCACTCTCCTGTGTCCTTCCCACAGTTACGACTAAAATTTCTACTTACATGTCCTGAGGCTCCACATTTGGGTTGGAGAACTCTATACGTGTAAGTACAGGCAAAAGTTACACTTTGTATTACATTTTTTAGTATGTTATGTAGTACCACAAATTGCAGTTTGTGAATCAGGCCCATTGTATTAATGTATTAATTGATGCTCTTTCCTCAATAAAAAAACAAAATTCACAAGTAATAACTTTACAGTCCTAAATTAGACTTCAACCCCTAATTCAGGGGTTATGAAATGTAAATCTAGAATTCTGGGTAACTTTACACTTGTAAATAGTGAATAGCCAAAATGCCAGTGTAGGCACCCTTGCAACATGGCGTCAGGGTGCCTAAGCTGGAGCAAGGCAGCTTCTTTTGAGCCATCGCTAGGGGAAACATAGGGGTGCACCGTTTTCTTGTGAATACGGCGAATCCCTGCATTTTCAAAATGTCAGAGCACGGCACTGCCAAATTTGGCACAGCTCTGCACTCCGACATTTTTTTGTAAATTTGCCCCAAATACTTGCACACTGAAGCAAAGCACGCTCCTTAAAACAGATTACATATTCTTCCCTGGGCTGTCTTCAAGGTCTGGCTTTTGCTGATTCCATGAACAGGTCCAAACTGACCACAAGGTGCTGCCAGATGCCCTCCGAAACAGTCATGTCTTCCATCCACACTAATGAAGCCAGGTCATCAAAATAAACTGTAGCCTTGTTTAACCCCACTAGGAACTAACATTGCTGTTAATCAAATGCCTTTCAGCTTTTACAACGATTCCCTGTCATAAAACAGCCCTCTGGCCATACACATGCAATCTCTCTTGGAAATAATAATTGAGTTTTTTGGTTCACTCTGTGATATTGTCCGTTTTCAGACAGTGTAAATAAAGGGTGTTACTACTAACCTATTTGAAAGGGCTTACACATACATGTGCTAATGTGAGTCCCATCCAAGGCTTAGAGGTTAGACAAGCTCTTCATGGCACCCCAATTTCTGCAGGGTATGTGGCGTCCTGTGGTGAACGTCAACTACTGCAGAGTCAGTCAAGTTATGGAGGGTAGTGTAGCCGACGCGTGGTAACCCATTACGGGTAGGACTCAATGTTATGGAGACTTTTAGAGCGCACGATTACCCGGAGGTGTCCTGGCGCAAGTTACTTCTCCCTAATGCAGAGCTAGAAAAAGAAGGTTTATTTATCAAAAAGCCAGGTCTTCAGCCCTTTCCTGAAAGCTAGAAGATTGGTGGCATTTCTCAGATGGAATGGCAAGCCGTTCCAGGCTTTTGCTGCGCATGAAGAGAAGCTTCTGCCACCCCACTGAGCTTTTTTTGTGGGTGGGACTACGACCAATACCTGCGTTAGGGCATGATAACTGCTGTAAGACTCCAGATGTGAACTGGATGCAGGCTAGTTACAGGGGGCACACTGCCACACTCCATTTTTCAAAGCTCCTGGAATCCACGCTGCAATCCTACTGCAGCACTGCTGGACTTTGGCTGGCTACAAAGACCAGTAAGTTAAAGAAAATGCTTCAGTACAGCTTTAAAATGAGAACACATTTTTTTAAAACAATTGGCTTGATAGTAGCAATAGTGTCCTGTGCTAGGGTCTCTGTTCTGCAGGACCAATAGAGTACATGGGTCCTCCAAAACCTCTTGTGTAAGGATCCTTTCTAGACCAATACGGATTGATGGCTTCTCCCTCATTTAAGTACTGAATTGTAAATTACATTTCCAGTGCTCATTATGATTTGATGAGATCAGATGATAAGATAGTAAACAGTGGAGTAACCGGGCAGGTAGGTGACAACCACCAGGAAACCTATATAGTGCACTACAATAAACCGTCTTGACTTTTAACATTGCCACTGAAGGGATATTATCTTTTTGTAAATCAAAACTGGTTCTGCTTGTCAGGTAGTAGCTGGCGCTACTAAATATAGGGCACTCAGTCCCTGTGTGCACGGTGTAAAGATGAGTGTGCCTTGATAGGCACCAGCCACAGTGCCTACATTTGCATAAATCATATACATTCTGTTTTACCTCTTTTACCAGGGTAATAAAGTACCCTGCTTGGAGCCTGTGCGGGTGAGAAGCCATGAACTTAAGAAGAACGAAGAACCTCAAGGCACCCACCCCCGAGAAGGAGGCACTTACCACTGGACATAGAGGTGAGCTGATAGGGCTCAGAAATGAAGTGCGGCAGCGTCAGGAGGAAGGCCCCTAGAGCCAGCAGCAGCCCACCCAGGCCAATCATGCGAGGACGGTGCACCCGGCTTCCAAAGTAGCTGACGAAGATGATGAGGACAGCGTTGCTGATCTGCGGGGAGAAAGAGAACGCTGTTCACCGATGACTTCACGGCGCCCCAGGTACTTGTTATTGAGCAGCACCCGTTCACCTCTACCGCTTTATCAAGTCTTTTATTTCGACTACGAAAATATGGAATCCAGAATTCCGACTGCCATGAACGACAATGTAAACTTATAGGTAGGTATAAGTAAGTAAGTAAATTTATTGTGCAGTTAATTAAAACCATTACAAGCAATCGTCAATTTACACAGTTTCGTGCTAAAAAGGGAACATAAATTACTTTAGTGTTGTTGCAGTTCATCAGTAAAAAAACACTAATAAGAATACGAAATAAGAGCTATTAAAATGTGGTTAGTAGTTTATGAACATAAAATTAACCTGAAAGCTTGCCCAAACCTCTATCGATGCTTCCTTCACAGTAGATTGTGTTAGGAAGGGAGTAAAGTGCTGTGTGCACTAGTGGCTAGGAGCCAAGGCCAGGCGACCTGGGAGCAGAGGCAAACGGTTTCATTACTCAGGGCGCATGTGGTGTTATACTGGTCTTAAGAACAGTTAACCAGGTCTATATGAGCAAGATTACCTTAAAGAATGTAGTCAAGAGAGCCAGGGCATAGTTAAAATTCGTACTTGGGAATTGCCTTAAAATGCGTGGTGTGCTTAGTATACAAATATTTCTAAAAGCTAAAGTTCGTGGCAAATTAGGCCTGGCATGGGTTAAGGGATAAAAAGTACTTAGTGCAAAGACGGCATCAAGGGTTGGTGCGGGGTATCATAGGTTGGCCCCCCGAGTGGTTTGAGCTTGCTAGTTCTCCATTTCTATCCGGCTAATTATTAAAAACCTATAGTACAAAGGGGGGGCATGGGGTAGCCCACCGCATGATCTTAAGCTTACTTCGTTTCAGTCCAACAAATCATTAAAACATGTAATACAGAAAAACACACATTAGAACAGAGGAATTCCTAAAAGTGCCTTTAAAAGATACACAGAGTCAGTTACTCAGAGAGTGGGAGTTTCAGAGAAGCTTCTAAGCCATGCTGGCATAGTTTTTGAGATCGGTGCCGCTGTCTCTTCAGGGGTGATAATTTGGAACAGTGATAATTGGTGAGGACCAATTTTCCAGCTAGACCCTTGTTCCCCCCAGATTACTTTGACCTCTTAAAGTACAGGAAGTGTGCCGAGTGCCGACGCTGTACTTCCTATTTCTTCGCTGGTGCGATCAGGAGCCTACTCAGTGATGATTATGGAGCTATGTTCTGCTCTGCATCCAGACCGCTGTTATCTTTTTGGCATTCTTTCGATATAATAAGGCGTGCTTCGGCTGCTACAAGAAATGTTGCCATCCGGCAGCTCAGTTGGATATCGTCGCCGAAAAAGCATGCCAGCACCGCTTGCCTGCAAGACCGTATCCAGTTTTTATTGAAAAGCGGTCTCAGGAGGGTCCGGCGTTCTTGTAGTAGTTCCCTACAAATAGTAATAAGGTGTACTATATTTTCTTCACCATCACCACAGAGACGGCACTTTGCTGGTATCGGAGGGCGTAGCCAAGGGGGTAGATGATTTGCAGAGGGCAGCAGCCCTAGGCGCAATTTCAAGAACTTCTCTTTCGTCTTTTTAGAGAAGCCAGTCTGAAGGTATGCTATGGGCGAGAGTTTAGTGTAGGATTGTACCGCGAGCCAGCCATGTGCACGCTCTGCCAGGGAGGCTTTATCCTGCAAGAGTGATTCTTTCCTGACTATATTGTTTACTACTTTTTTGAAGCCTGCCGGGGTCCCTGGGAGTTTCCATAGTTGTCGTAGCCCCATTTGGTTGATAGCCGCCTCCAGATATAGGTAGGTATAGAGTTACTCTTCTTAAATCCACATCTATACACCTTGACATTAAATAAATATATTGTCAAAGAATGTAGCTGTGGAGTAAAGTGGAGTAATTCTATACCTACCTACATATACTTACCTATATATACTTACTTTGACTATATAGTGTGGCGGTGTGGCTAACATTTTGATTCAGTATTTTTATAGATCGTAATAAAAATTGTTATTTTGACTCACAACCCCATTGGCGCTTTTGAGAGCGGCTGTGATAAAGTGTCAAAAATATTTCTGCACTATTTTCAGCATTTGTGCATCTGAATTTCAGTAAAGGCATGCATGTAAACTACCTTTTAAATAGCGAGTGTGCAGAAGTTCTCTGCCACACTTGCGAAAAAAAAATTATATGTAATTTTTATTGGTTTTAAGACTAATATATAGCCAGTACCAAAATGACAGTGGGATACATACAATAATTCATGTAAATATAGCCAGATTACATGTCAGAAACTTTAAAGAGTACAGTCATGAAAGTTGTAAGGTGCGACAAGTAATTGTAAGAGAGGCATCACCAACTATTAACGTCAGAGCAAGTAATTGAGGAGTACTGTGATGTCCTGTTAATATGTTGGAAATCTACAAGTGATGTGCGTACGTATCGTAGAACAAATATAAGGGGGAAAGGATAGGATTAAGTCAAGCAGTGGCGTAACACAGGCCCCCACAGTCCCCCGTGGTGCGGGAGGACCCCCAAGCTCCAAGGGGACCCCTCTGCACAGTATTCTGGCAGGAGCGCTCGCAATTGAGTCCGGAGGGGGCCCTCCACGTACCTTGCAGGAGGGCCCCCTCAAGTTTCGTTACGACAGTAAAGTCCAGTAGGACAGTGAAAGCCACCGATTAAGCCAACAAATAATGGCAAATGAGGCGCTAGGGGAGGGTTATGCTGATTTCAAATCCATAGCAGTGTATTTGTCCAACGAGTGCCAAATCACCTTAGATATTTGGGGGTAGACCAGACGAAAAGATTGAAAACTGTGTGATCTCCTGAGGAAGGAAACCCATGCCCACCAGGTGTGGTGTGAGAGATTATTATAAGATTTCCAATCTGAGAGGATAACTTTCACTGCAATCACCAGTAGAAAGTCCAGCAAGGCCATAAGTTTAATGTAAGTCTGGAAGCCCAGGGGCCTAGAACTACCGTGGGGAAGTCAAGGGCAATGGGTACCCTAAAAATCTCAGAGAGCTGCTTCTGAATAGGATCCCAATAAGGAACTAGGAGTGAACATTGGAAAATCATGTATTGATGTGAACCAGTCTCCTTATTACAGTTCCAACAAATGTCATTGTCTTGCAGATGTAGCTTATGAAGTCTGGCAAGAGTCCAATGAAGTATGTTCATTGTATAGAACTTAGACTGCAGGAGCAACTGAGCAATTTTATTACGAAATGCAAGCTTGGTAATCTTTTGCCAGGTCTCGTCAGGTATGTGACCAAACATCTCAGGACCAAAATGCTTGACCCATTTTGAGTGTAGGATCGAAGTTTGTGTCTGCGATGGATTGGATAGGAAGTTATACATTTTTGAGGCGCTATGGCCTGTATGGAGCCATATAGTACAGACATGGAAGGGAGGGATGGTCTTAGTGGGTGAACTCACACTTGTGAGCGCTTTAAATATAGTTCAATAAAACTTGTATCACTCAGTTTTTCACTTGTTAAAGGACAGTATGGTAAATATTCACAGGCAGGTAAGTGTAAAAACATAAATGTTAGACCTGGCATCCTTGCGTTGGATTCCTCCCAACCTTTTGCCTTCAGACCTCCTGTTTGCTGACTTCGTTTTTGCTAGCTTTAGGACTCTGTGCACTTTACTACTGCTAACCAGTGCTAAATTCCTTGTGCTCTCTCATTAAAACATGGTATATTTGGCTTACACCCAATTGGCATATTTAATTTGCCTGTAAGTCCCTTGTAAAGTGACACTGCCTGTGCTCAGGGCCTGTAAATTAAATGCTACTAGTGGCCTTGCAGCACTGATTGTACCACCCACTTAAATAGCACTTTAAACATGGCTCAGTCCTGCCATTTCAGCCTGTGTGTACAGTTTTAACCTGCCATTTCTACCTGGCAAAATAAACCTTTTCCCATGCCCAAACCTTCCTTTCTAATACATATAAGTCACCAAGAAAGCAGCAGAATTTCTTCAATTCTTCAAGATAAAGTTAATTTACTCATTGATCATACCTCACGTCCAGCCCCTCATGAGGAATGCAAATCGAAAGGCTCCTTGCATAGCTCTGATGTCATCACCGATGATACCCTCCTCAAGAACATTTTGAAAGCAAAACCTTTGAACCAAACTCTGGACTCTATCCTAAGCAACCTTGCAATAAACCTTTACATCTACACTCTCCCCTACTGGTCTAACCTGATTAACCTCTTTCTCTGCCAAGGTTCCTTTCCTGATGCCCTCAAAACAGGTGAAGTGACCCCACTACTAAAGAAACCCTCCGCAGATGTGAACGACGTTAACAACTTCCTCCCTATCACCAACCTCCCTTTCCTTGCTAAAATCACTGAAAGTTCTGTATCGGAGCACTCACCCATCACATCAAGGACAACAACCTTCTAGATAAATTTCAATCTGGCTTCAATCAAGGCTTCAGCACTGAAACAGCTCTACTACGGGTTATCGACGATGCCCAAAGAGTCCTTGATTCTGGTAGCTCCTGCCTCCTGATCCTGCTGGACCTCTCTGCAGCCTTTGACACTGTAAACCATCACACACTCCTTAACACACTAAAACAAAGAGTGGGTTTTGAAGGCGTAGTTCTTAAATGGTTTGAATCTTACCTTAAGGGCATATTTCAGATGATCAAACTCCAAAACAGTCTCTCAACATCAATGGCTGTGGATCATGGCTTCCCTCGAGGATCTATCCTTGCTCACACTCTATTCAATCTTTACGTAGAACCGTTGGGAGAACTACAAATGACTGGGATCTTCTATCACCTCTATGCTGACGACACCCAACTATACCTCAAGGTGTCCTCTGCATACAACATTTCACTCTTCACCACCACCCTAAACTCCGTCCAAGAATGGATGACGTCTCACCACCTAAAACTTAATCCCTCTAAAACCGAATTCCTTCTTATCTCAAACTCAAACCCTTCCACTACTGTACAATCATGGATGGATAATCTGAACATTATTAACTGCAAGCCTAGCATAGTTGACAGTGCTAAATACCTAGGAGTCATCCTGGACAAAAGACTTAACCTCTAATGCCAAATCAACACCATGGCCAAAAGGCACGCAACCAACTGCACCTTCTCAATGGATCAAACGTTTCATTCCTGAACAAGACCTGAAAAACCTTGTTCAATCTTTGGTTCTCTCCAGAATGGACTACTGTAATTCTCTCCTTGCAGGCCTCCCCAAGATCCACCTTTCTCCTTTAAAATCCATCCTCCATTCGGTGGTGCTCCGTACACGGAGCCAAAAGAAATTACCATATCACACCCATGCTGATAACTCTTCACTGGCTACCCATTGAAGCTAGGTCAATAGTTAAGAGTAATCCAAAAATCAAAGGGGGGGAGTGAAGAGGAAAAAAGTAGAATCGTCCTCCTCATGGTATCGTAATTCAACAAAGGGATTCTACCATTATTTACATAAAGATATATATGTGTATAAGTGTATATTCAGTTTTACTGCAGGTGTTTTTATATGTTCCAAAGATGATGTCTAGAAACATCCTTCTCTAATTACTAGGAAGGACAGTATTCAAAAAATTGTAAAATACCCCTCACACACTGAAACCTGATTCAGTGTCATGCTTCATCATTGAGGTCTTCCCGCCCTCTATGGGACGGGGCGTGCTACTACCTACGTAGACGCGGGAGCACTTAATTTAGTGATTAGTGTATATGTGTAGTGCGTGGGATCGTGAAAAATATATATATGTGATGATTAAAAATTCCCTGGCTAGTGGAAAAATACACTTTATTTGCTTCCCTAGCTGAGAATAATAAAAGCGGGGAGGTGTAGATAGTGTACTTTGATGGGTCACTTTCTACAGGGTCGACATGTTTCAGAAGCCATCCCCTTGGCTTACTTCCTCAGGACCAGAAACGATCCCTATTACACCTCACTGGGTGATATTGTAAATGTACATATGCCTACTGGTCACACATACTCTTCCATGCCCCTAATTAGGGTCGTAAACACAATATACCAATTGTATATCCTGTAATGAAACCTGAAAATGAAAAACATTTGTGGATAAACAATAGCTCTTATCGTTTATCCCCTTCATATTCACATCACCATCACGTGGAAACGATAATATTGTCTGTTACTGTGATATATTTTCCGTTTCACCCAGTTATGGGTATTTTTAGCTATAGAAACACTCCTCTTGTTGTTTGTATCCGGTATTTTCTGAACCCAGAACTTTCATACATCTAAAGTAGTGGTTTCAGCATCCGGTTCCCATGCATACAGGATCTCTATACATCCAAAAATGGTGGCTCTTATACATGCTCCTTTATTAACCATTCATACATTCACACTCACGTGGAAGTAGAAATACGATATAGTTTTTACAGGATTTTTGGGATTATCATATGTCCACTCGCTCTTTTTATCATGGGCGTAAATTAACTCCCTTATGTGTGCATCCGCTCTCTTAATAGGAAGTGATCCCGTGGGGTGCCGTTAAAAAGGGGGGGTTAATACTCATGCTCTCAGAGAGACGTGCCGTTAAATGTTATATTTTAAAAATAATACATACATTCGTATATTAACGTGTCCGCTCCATGAGATGCCACGAGGGGTGTCAAGGCGCCTTCACATTGATACTGTAAACGTGGGGAAACATAGATGGAAAGGCTAAGTTAAACATCGGAGTGATTTCTCCTCCGTGTTGGTTGCGGTATCTTGGGCTGTTTAAAGACATGCCCTTGTCTTACTTACATGCTGGATGCTGCTCAATCACCAAGGATTACCTTCTCGTGGCTCTCCGGGAACTCAAATGAGATTAGTGCAAGCCCCGGTTCTTAAAGGAAGGACTCTGCGTGGAAAACGCCTTCAATTGAAAGCAGCTGTAAAAGGAACAACTAGACCGGGAAAAAACAAAATGGCCGCCTGTAAACGGGGCGAAAAAGAGTTCTTTTTTGGTACACTTCCTGTTGGAAGGTATTGATGAAAAAATGTTGTTGAGGATTTCTTTCGATCGTTGATATAGACAGAGAAAACGCCAAAGAAAAAGTTCAAGGATAGAAACCTAGTTGTTCCTTTTACATTTAAAATATAACATTTAACGGCACGTCTCTCTGAGAGCATGAGTATTAACCCCCCTTTTTTAACGGCACCCCACGGGATCACTTCCTATTAAGAGAGCGGATGCACACATAAGGGGATTAATTTACGCCCATGATAAAAAGAGCGAGTGGACATATGATAATCCCAAAAATCCTGTAAAAACGATATCGTATTTCTACTTCCACGTGAGTGTGAATGTATGAATGGTTAATAAAGGAGCATGTATAAGAGCCACCATTTTTGGATGTATAGAGATCCTGTATGCATGGGAACCGGATGCTGAAAACACTACTTTAGATGTATGAAAGTTCTGGGTTCAGAAAATACCGGATACAAACAACAAGAGGAGTGTTTCTATAGCTAAAAATACCCATAACTGGGTGAAACGGAAAATATATCACAGTAACAGACAATATTATCGTTTCCACGTGATGGTGATGTGAATATGAAGGGGATAAACGATAAGAGCTATTGTTTATCCACAAATGTTTTTTCATTTTCAGGTTTCATTACAGGATATACAATTGGTATATTGTGTTTACGACCCCAAATTAGGGGCATGGAAGAGTATGTGTGACCAGTAGGCATATGTACATTTACAATATCACCCAGTGAGGTGTAATAGGGATCGTTTCTGGTCCTGAGGAAGTAAGCCAAGGGGATGGCTTCTGAAACATGTCGACCCTGTAGAAAGTGACCCATCAAAGTACACTATCTACACCTCCCCGCTTTTATTATTCTCAGCTGGGGAAGCAAATAAAGTATATTTTTTCCACTAGCCAGGGAATTTTTAATCATCACATATATATATTTTTTTCACGATCCCACGCACTACACATATACACTAATCACTAAATTAAGTGCTCCCGCGTCTACGTAGGTAGTAGCACGCCCCGTCCCGTAGAGGGGCGGGAAGACCCCAATGATGAAGCATGACACTGAATCAGGTTTCAGTGTGTGAGGGGTATTTTACAAATTTTTGAATACTGTCCTTCCTAGTAATTAGAGAAGGATGTTTCTAGACATCATCTTTGGAACATATAAAAACACCTACAGTAAAACTGAATATACACTTATACACATATATATCTTTATGTAAATAATGGTAGAATCCCTTTGTTGAATTACAATAGTTAAGAGTGCCTGTATCACCCATAAAGCCATCCATACTTCTACCTCTTGCTACCTAGCTAACAAACTCAAAATTTCAGGTGGCCTCAGACCCTCACATAATGCTGAAAACCTACTGCTCAAACCTCCGACTTTCAAAAGGGAAAGGCTTATGGCACAATCTTTCTCAGGTAATGAGACCAGAATTTGGAACTCGCTTCCTCCAAACCTTCACACCACCACTTCTTTCCGCATCTTCAAAACAAACCTTAAAACTCTTGTCTTCCAAAGACACTTTTATCAATAATTCTTCTTGCCTAGCCCCACACCAGGCACATGCCCGACATCCCTGGACATGACTCTGACTGTTTCATTACACTCACGGGAGAGCTAGTTCCACCTCCGGCCTCAACTATGTAAATATGTAAAATGTACCTATGCAACCCTAATTGCTCCAATTTTAGTTTCCAATTTGTAATTTTTTTCTGTTTTTTGTGAACATGTAACTTGTAAATATGTATCCCCCACCATGAGTAATGGTAGTAGTCATACTTTTTATCACCTCTACCATGTTACTTGGAGTTTCTTATGTAATGTACTTCGCTCTATTGTAAAGTGCTCTGACACCTCTGGGTAAAGTATGCACTATATAAAAATGCATAAATAAATAAATTGTTTCTGAATGCGGATGCTTACAAACAGAACCGTCACAAGGAGATAGCAGCCAGGGCTCTTGGCCACAGACCCTGCATTTACTGGGGGCACTGTTCTCTTGTTGCAACAGGTATGACATAATTAAAAGCAGGCCTGATCTGCTCCTTCATGATGAAGCTAACATTGCAACAACACTGGGTGGCGCCAAATTACATGCTTCAACTAGGATAGGGGCCCTGCAACATTTTTGGCCCTCAGCCACACCAAAGCCTTCTGACATGCCTGCTTACAAAGAGCACATGACAAACTCGACATCCTCAGCTTTTACTTCCTTCATTTGAGGTAGGTAGGCTTTCCAGGTTTTCCCTCATGAAAAGTGAAGTATTTTTGCCTTAGGGCTGTGCATAAGCTATTCAGTACCGTCAAAGCTTCATACACAATTTTAATTTATTTTTTAAGAGCAGCCCTTCCAGTTCCTAGTCAAACAGGCTTAGGCGCCTGGTGAGAGGATAATATGCTTTTTGTGTTACATTTTTACTAGCGTTTTCAAAATAAGCATTCATTGTGAACATTCCCCTAACTTGTTTCTTTGGTTACATCAGAGTAGAGATATTTTTTCACAGCCTAATATTATAAACTCTAAAAAGTCATCATTAAAGCTGCCATTTTGCTCTCCTTCTTGTAGCCCTTCTATCCCTCTAACTCTCTTCCATTAAATTTAAGATTATAGCGCATCCGTTTTTGGCAGAACTTAATATGTAAAAAAATTAAAATAAGTACGTTTAGGGGCACAAAGTTTTTCTTAGGAGCAACCAATGTTGTCTAGCTTTGATTCCACCTCATGCCTCTTTCTTCCACCTCCCGACACCCTGTCTCTTTATCTCACTCTTGCAAGTTTTTGGGTGTGACTTGACTGTGCAGATGTCTGCAAAATCTGTTGTTACCAATGTTTTAAAATATACATAGAGTTGTGTTGTTTCCATTCAGAGGAGTAGCCCTCTCTCACTTCAGGCTGTTGGTTGTTAGGTGTATTATTCTGCCTCTTTTGGAGTGTGTGCTTTGCAGTGCATGGCAGGCTATTCTACATCTCAGAAGAGCACTGAATCAGAGCACATGAAATTATTTTTCTTACAGATGCATTTTGTTAGTATTCAAATTCAAGGCAAACTTATTGGCTTTGCTTATACTTTTGTATCATTCCTGCTTTCCCCCGTGTTCACTGATTCCCTGTCTTTCTCTTCATTCTTCTTCCTCCCTTTCCTGCCTATCTCACTCTTGCTTTAGGTCAAAGTCTGATGATGAAAAATAAGTCCTGTGCCCTAAAATGAGTGCCAATTTCCACCACGAGCAAACACTGGCACAAATTAAGCACTGGTTTTCAGGCGTGCAGTTTAGATATGCATTGACTCTAACCTTTCCTGTATTCTTGTCCCCTGTAAACTACTTTCACTGTGGTTTTTCTATGGCACATGGGTTTTTTGTGATACCAAGCTATGACAGGTTGTTTTGAAAAAGATTCTTTCCTTGACTGGAAGCCAATGTCAGCATGTCAGTGTTATGCTTTCTCAAACAGGATACTAGTCTGATCATCTGCGGCGTACCCCAAGGATCGTCCCTCAGCCCCACCCCCTTCAACAGGTACATGAGCCCCCTGGTCAACAGCCTCAGATCCCATGGACTAAACATCATCTGCCACTCCGACGACACCCAGCGCATTCTCTCACTGTCACCCCTCCACCACCAGAGCCAACTTCCACAGATGCATAATGAACGTCGCCGAATAGATGAAGGACAACTGTCTCAAGCTCAACATGGACAAGATGGAAGTACTCATTTTTGGGAACAACACTTTGCCATGGAACGACGCATGGTGGCTTGCTTAACTTGTCCCATCCCCCACCCGACAAACCATGCCCGCAACCTCAGCATCATCTTAGACAGTAAGTTTTCCATGAAGAAACAGGTAAACACAGTCTCATTGGCATGCTTCACACCCTAGGCATGCTCCAAAAGATCTTCAGGTGGCTCCCAGTCAACACCAGAAGGACCGTCACACAGGCCCTCGTCACCAGCAGGCTAGACTAGGGGAACACACAGTACGTAGGAATCACTGCATGCCTCCTGAAGAGACTATAGACTATACAAAACTCAGTGGCCAGACTCATCTTTGACCTCCCCAGACAAACCAACATCACACCTCACCTCAAAAAACTACACTGGCTCCCGATCCAGAACAGATGCTAGTTCAAGATGCTGACCCATGCATACAAAGCCCTGCAAAACGAGGGACCAACATACGTCAACAAATGCATAACCTTCCACCAACCTACCAGACACCTACGATCTGCCTCCCTCTTCTTTAGAGACATCCCCTGAATCCGCTGAAGCAACAGCAGAGGACGCTCCTTCTCACACCTAGTGGCCAAAGCATGGAACAACCTTCCCCTGCACCTCAGGGACACCCCATCGCTCCAGCAATTCAGGAAAGGACTCAAATCCTGGCTCTACGAATGAACATATCACCACGAAGCAGCTAGCAACCTCAGTGTCTCAAGACCCTCATGAGTGATTTGACACGCTTTACAAATCTTTGATTGATTGATCTCGGTGAATAATTTGAAGCATTTGACAAACACTGGCTGGAATGACAGCACACCGCTTACTACAAAAGTCCAATTGAGAACAGGCAGTGTTTCCATAGAAAGGGTTGTAGGAATATGCAGAGTTATTCTCAGTTCAACTTAAAAATACATTTAATTTGGTTTGATAAAAAAACTGTTTTCACTTTTCATTTGCATTCATCAGATAAAGCATTGCTTCTTCGATGGTCTAGAAACTGTAAACTGTAAAATTGTACTTTTGAAGAAGATATGTGAGGATTTTGAGTTTTGTAGTTGAGTGTGTGATCCAAAACAGAAGCTTACCTTAGTGCTTGGGTACTAACGTGGAGTCAATCTAAGGACTTTTGGTCTGTAGCCATCTTGTGGACCTGCTGTTTGCATTGTCCCGCTGACCTTGCTTACCTCATGTAGACTGGAGATAAGGCCAGAGGAGAAGCTGGAGAGGCCGAAGCGTTTCTCAATGGTGGTCAGGCTGCTCTTGAAGTATGCACTGTAGAGGAGCTGAGACAGCTGCAGGAGCCCGTGGCACAGCACAAAAACCTGCCAGGAGTACAGCAAGAGAAGGAATGACGCTTGAGATGGAGGCCATTGCCAAACTAAAGAAAGCAAACTATGCAAAGCAAGATTTTGTCAGGACTGCTCGTCACATCCCTTCTGTCTGCTACCACACTGCCAATGGAAGCGAGGCTTGACATGTGTAGGTAAAATCTCTGTTTGTGGAACCACCACCTATTATTTTTACCTCCTCATCCATTTTAGCGCTGACTGCCTTCGCTGTGTATTATGTATATTTGTGTTGTTCATTTACTTTGATGTAATTCAGGTTTCCTGTACTCAAACCAAGGTCCGCTTATCTCTCTCATTATGGACTGATGAAAATTCTAAACAATTGGCTGAGTTTTTACATTTGCGTGAGTGTCTATTTCATTATTCGTGACGAATGAATTGGCGGTATGTGCTGTTATGAATTATTACAGATGTAAGTTATTAACAAGAATAGAATGGTGCTAGAGCCCCAGTTTTGCAAATGAAGATATACTGCAGGTGATGACAGAGATAACAGGAACACTCTTTCTTTTATTTTGTAGGTGTTTTTGATTGCCTGGTTTTTGGTCAATATACTTTCTGCACCAAAATTATGCTGCAGTAATCACTCCATAAATCACCTTTCAAGTGTGGTAAGTACCCCCCTCTCTCATTGGTATCTCCCTTCGCCATGCATGAGTGAAAAGTATGGCCCTCCGATTCTATCTCCACTATTCTGCACGTCCCTACCATCTCCCTAGACTAGTGCCTATCTGTGTTGGGTCTTTGCCATAGGGTCACCAGCACTCTTCTCGTTTGTGACTTCCCCCTTGAATGCTGTGTCTTACAGCACCACCACCATCCTTACGGCAGGCCCTTTCCGTCCCCCACCCATTCCTGTCCCAAAGCAGCCAGACTTGCCATTCGTTTTTGTGGGACAAAATTATTTGTGGGGCCCATCCCAATTTTCGCCCAATTAAAATTGGGAAAATGTGTGGCAAATGGCGCTTTTTCAAGCACAACGGCCAGAACCTGAGAGGATTTAAGCACTATCTAATGTATGTTATATTTTGATTAATTCAGGATGTAAAATGTTGTTTTGTGCACAAGTGATCTTTAAGTTATTTTCATTAATACAGAACTCTCAAAGTGGTCTAAGCCAATTCTGGTTTACACTTTACATTCTGGTACTGGTACCTGGGAAAAACCACAAGTACCAGAATGAAAAAAAAATAAACAGGACTTCACGATCTATGCACACCTGCCATGTGGCAACATGGGAACTGTGTTACTTGACTTCACTAGGAGCTATACAGTGGAATTCCTTGCTGTCATAGCATGCGCATTGATGTATCTTCTCATTACTACAAATAGTTTAATTTTCATAAGGTAGGATTTCTAAAAGATAATGTCTGTTTTGGATAGCTATACTCACACTCAATGAGAGAAACTGCAGGGCACATATCAGTGCGTTGTCAGTCATTTGAAAACTGTTTTCAATGTTTGAGTTTCTATAACATTTCTGTTCTGTTGGATAACGGAAGCAGGAGTAGCATTTTTACGCTTCCAAAGGCTTATTCGTGGAAGGGGAAAGTCCTGCTGTGCGGAAGGCTCCCTGTCCTTGCCACTCCTTCCCCCTTCCTGAAACATTTCAACTGTCTCAGGGGTCTGAGAGTCACTTTCCAGAGTTCAGATGTTGGAGACTGCGGCTCAGCAGAGGTAGCTCGCTATACATGCAGTTCACTGGTCGGGTTTGATGTGTGCTGCTGATTACCTCCTATACATTTTCCTCTGAGGTTGTAGAGAGATCCCTTCATTTTGCATTTTCTGCTACACCTCTTTTATCTATCGCTCCTCCTTTCAACTCTTTACTTTCCACTGTTAAAATAAAAAATTTCTGCTACACCTCTTTTATCTATCGCTCCTCCTTTCAACTCTTTACTTTCCACTGTTAAAATAAAAAAATTCTGCTACACCTCTTTTATCTATCGCTCCTCCTTTCAACTCTTTACTTTCCACTGTTAAAATAAAAAATTTCTGCTACACCTCTTTTATCTATCGCTCCTCCTTTCAACTCTTTACTTTCCACTGTTAAAATAAAAATGTCACCAAGTACCTAGTCCAAAGAAACATTGGGCAGATATAGTAGCATTTTGCGCCAGGTTTGCATCACAAAAGTGATACAAATAGGCACAAAATGTTTATTTGGAATTTACTTTCCAGCACATTTTAGGCTGGAAAGTTGCCTGAAAGTATTACTTTGTGCCAGAAAGGAGTTCCATGGTTTCCTATACAACCATCCATGCTTTTTGACGCAAAACCCTATCTACTAACAATATTAGGCAGGGCTTTTTGCCAAAAAATAACTCCTCTTTGTTGATGTAACTTATAGAAATGCTTTCATTTCCCAAACGTTTCCGATTTTGCATGTGTGCTGCATTGTACAGAACATATCCAAAGTGGGAATAGTTTTGAAAGTATATCTAGACATTGAATTTTGTATTGGAGGAGTTCCCTAACAGGACACAAAACCTATGCTTGACATGATGCATAATCTTTTGCACTTTGGTGCAAAGATCTGTGTGTGTGTGTGTGGTGCTAGGCAGCCTGTTTGTACCTAATGCTGGGAGAGAGGACAGCACCATACCTTAGAGCGCCATCCGGCTTTCACTTGCTCTCTCCCTCTTACACTAAGCCGTGCAGCAACTTTGGTTGCTGCGTTGCGTGACAATTTTGTAAATCTACCCCATTGTCACTTCCTGTCTCTACAATCAAGGTCTCTCCCACATTCTCTCAGACTCTTAAGCACTCACTCGGTCTCCACACCAGCAGTCCTCTTCAAAGAGGTAAAAATAACAGCCAACGGTAAGGTCAAAGTTCATCTCGGTGCTTTAAGCTGATCTAAGTCGATCTGAATTGCTAAGTGCCTTTGGTTTTCACTGGATCGAAGTGATTCAAACAAATAATTCAGACAATGTGTCAAAACAGACTTTCCAATGCTTGATGCCAATGCCAAGCTACCAGTCACTGGAGTTACTCAAAACGTTTCAAGCCATAATTTAAATGATTCGAAACTTGGTTGAATTCAGGCACTTCGCGGATTCGACTGGCCGTTCACAACTCCTTCATCACCTCGATTGAGAATCTACAAACAGTTTCAGCAGCTTCAATGACATCTTTACGGCTTTCATCTACCAGATGGCCCGCAGTTATGACATAAGAAACGCTGTGCCCTGGAGAATTAAACTATGAAGGCTTTAACTATCACAGCTCAGCTGGTGTAGATTTTGGATTTTTAAAAAGAAGTGTCACTATATATATAAAAAAAAAAATAGCTCTTACTGTTGATGGTTGGTTCATTAGAAGAAATGTGAAAAACACTGAGGGGCATATTTACAACAGAATGGAGAAGCGTGGCTTTAAGCAAACATTGCTAACGCCACGCTTCTCCATTCTGAAAACGCAGGGGTGCGCCGTATTCATGAGAATGCGGCGCACCCCTGCGTTTCACCTAGCACTGGCGCTGAGTTCTGCTGCCTAGGGCCAACGCAGGCACCCTTGCACCATAGTGCAAGGGTGTCTGCGCTGGGGGGAAATGATTGTTTATGTACAGGAACGTCTCCCTTCCTGCACATAAACAATCATTCATGGTGCTTTTAAACTTCTATGTGTACTGCTTAATGCAGCACACATAGAAGTTGCAAAACATCATTTTTTTGATTGTTTATGTGCAGGAAGGGTCACCTTCCTGCACATACACAATCAATGGCAATTTGCTGTTTTTCTGAGTGCTGTACTAGGCAGCACACATGGAAACAGCAAAAACGAGGAGAAATAAAGCAGTGGCTTAACACTGCCTTGAAAATGAGGCAAGGCCCCTATCGCCACCACAACATCACTAAAAGTGACTTTCTGGTGGCGATACTGGCTTCTAAATATGCCCCTGAGAGTTAGAAAATAGGAAGAATTCGCAAATATGGAACTGCAGCACTGCATGGCAAAACAAAACCAAAGTTGATCTGGCATATCGCTATTTTTTCCTCAGAAATATTTTTGAGGTATTTCACTGGTTATGTCCTATTCCATGAGCATTCTTACAACAGCAAATGTTAAGGGGATTTTAAACTCGAACATTTATGACAGAACTACATTATTCCTTTTCTGTGGATGCCATCATCCAATAGAGTTAGAAAGAAGACTTTTGACCCCATGATTTTTTTACAAGAATTTGCTTGTAGTCTGAAGAGAAAAAATAATTTTGTGGGAAAAAGTGAGTAACACACCAGTCTGTTTCAACTGTCTTGCAATACCTCTCAAGTCCTTTTCTTTTCACATGATTTACCAATTTCTACCAAGGCATATGAATACTGGGGAATCTGGTTTTGTTGTGTAAACCCTATTCTGGGGCATGCCTTGGTATTTCCATGCTTCGAGTAAAGACAGTGTGTGAGCAGATAATTGTCCTGTATTTCTTGTATTTCAGCACTACCATCAAGCATATTTTCAGTAAGTTGGATGACCTTCAAACAGGGTTTTAGGTAATCACAGGCTGCTATCTATTATCCAAGAAAAATTGGTTTCAGAGTAAACATAGGGAAGTCACACCACTACTTTTTTGGTGCAAGAGAGATCCCCAAAAATGGCAGAATACTACACATTTTGAATGTGTCTCTAAATGCAGTTTGGGTAGAATGAGAGACCACGCAACTCATATTATCAAAACAGACACTTGAAAACATCTATGTATCGGTGATATTCAAGTTCATTCTCTAGAGTGTGAATCCTAGACTTAGTGACAGGTCAGAGGTCATATACTGCTATCGGTGGAGGAGGAGGTCTCTGTTAAAATCCTCACTGGTGTCATTTTGGCTGCGAAACATGCTTGTACCAGACCCTACTTGAGCTGTAAAAGGTGGCACCGCCTCTAAAACTAGACATCAGTCTGTCCATCTCAAAGCTTATACAGCAGTCCTGCAGCCTCCTAGAGGGTATTTGAATTATATTGATTTTTTTTTTCTTCTAGGTTTGAAAAAAAGGAATAACATTGGAAAAAAGAACTGGAAATCTTTGGATGAAAAGAACCCCATCAGGGACCATCCCTAATGTTTCACTAATGCAGGAGTTTCAATTCTTATGCCACTCATTTATGAGGGTATTCTTACCCATAGAATGTCTACCACTGGTGTTCCAAGGGCATGCCCACGTAACAGAACGTGACAGGCAGTGGCGGTGCGTCCATTACGGCGCTGGGGCGTTGACCCACAAGCCGCGCCCGCAGCTCCCTCGACGGCTCTGTCTGAACTGACAATGTATGTCAGTCAGCATGACGCCGGACCGCCCACCCCCTTCAGAGTCTGAAGGGGGTGGGCGGTCCGGCGTCATGCTGACTGACATGCATTGTCAGACCAGGGGGTGGCGCGGAGCGCACAGCAGGCAGCAGCACAAGTGCGCATGTTGGGTTTAGGTCAGAGAATTTTTCCGACCAGCCCAGTCATGCGCACAAGTGTTTGCTCTGGCTGGTGGCTGCGCATTAGGAGAGCGAGGGTTGATCAACGCCGCAACCCTCGGTCTCCTAATGGGCGGGCGGCGAGTATCCCTGCTAAGCCAATCCTGGCGCTGCTGGAGCAGCGTAAGTATTGGCTGAGAGTGGTTGCTGCCAAAGACGCGCCTGTTCCTGTTTAGAAGAAGTTGAAGGCGCCAACGTGGGACCCCGGCCCAGGAGCAGAGGTGGTGTGGACTCGGTCAGGTAAGTTTTCTTTTTATTTAATTTTAATTTTAAACTCTCCCCGGCCCCCCGCGAGTATTGCGACCGAGCCGCGACTGCTTGCATGTGACTGAGCGGGAAACAACCTTTACTACGCATGCATTACATCGCATGCCATTAGATCGCGGTCTTTACAACGCAAGTCGTTACAACGACTTGCACTGGAGGGCGCTATAGGACAAGGAAGAGTTTAATTTACTATCCAACACCTTCCCTACTGTACGTAGGCTGGAGTTGGAATAGTAAATTTAACTACTCCTAAGTCCAGCGCCCTCCAACGAAAAACAGACGGGGAGAAAGAAACGCATTTAAAGGTAGAAGCAAACGGAGAGAGAAAGGGAGAGAAGAGTCACGGAAGAACGGAGAAAGATAAAGAGGCAGAATAAGAAGGGGAACGAAGGATGGAGACGGGGAGGAAAAACAACAAGAGAAAGACAAGGAAAGATGGAGGCAGGCGACAGCTGGAGGGCGTTAGGATTAGGAAGAGATAAAGACAGAAAATCAGTATCGCTGCCTCTATCTCTCTGCAACTATATCTAGCTGCCGGTTGCTCCGTCTGTCACTGCTTCTGTATTTCTCTTCTTTGTATGCCTGTCTCGCTTGGCTACTGTGTCCCTTTCTCTCGCTGTCCCCTTGTTTTCATTCTCAGTATAAGCACCAAGTTTTGCTCACAATCTTTTGCTGGGACTGGTGTTTTCTAGGCTCAGCCTGCCTGACCTGTATCTGCTGGGCTGAAGTGCGTTCAGGCCCAGGGCACAATCTGATCGCGCATCTACGGGGACAGCAGTCTTGACCTTTATCATATCTTCAATTGTCAGTGGGTTTCAGGCCTTTTGAGTGTTATACAGTTTTTTTAAAAACCTGAACACTTAAGTAATTTAAATACATAATTGCCGACTTTGTGGGGAAAGTCCGGGGGTGGGAGGGGTTATGCTTACGCTGATGTGACCGTCTCCTTTTGGACACTACTGCATTGCACCATCTGTGTGTTTTTAAGCTTTTAAATTCAATTATTCAAATGAAGCCTGCCACATGTATTATAACCAGAATGCGGTGGTGATGTCCACAGTTTCATCTTTAAATGCCACTCCGGTGGCACATTGCTTCAAAGTACTTATATCAAAAGTTGAAGTAAATGCTTAGTACGTTTTTGAAACGTTATCATTTACAACTAGCCGAAATGTTTCGTTTTAGATACTGTGGTTTTGCACAAGGAGTATCTGCTTCTCCTTAGTGGAGCTTTGTTTATGTCAGAGCTTATTGTACATTGAACGTTGGTGCAGTTGGTTTTTATTTCATATTGGCTAGTTGCTTGAAGTTTTCCACCCACACGGGCAAGGGAACTGGCGGCCTCCGTAAATACTTATTTAATCTACTGAATATTGTAAGGCCATCAAGGGTATTTTAAAAAAAAATTTAATCCCAATTGAATTAAAAATAAGTCGTGGAGGACAGGTTACTGTTTGCAAAACATTTTGTCAATTTGTAGTAACACCGAGTTCATTTTTGGATGCCTCCGCAATGGTCCAGACTAGTTTTGCCCTTTTATTTTCTCTGCTGTGACACTTATTTTTGCGGATCTGATAACATGCTTCCTATTGCATTTCACGCTACCCTGTGCTAAGCATGTTTGCATAAGCTGTGGTTGATGTTTTCGATTTGCTGGCATTACACCTTTAATCAATAAAGAACGTGAAAGTAAAACGTTCTTGAAACTAAAATGAACTTTTAACCGCCCTAAGTATGACATAGGATCATACTATGCATTATCTAATGGGATGTCTGCATTTCGGCGACTATTGGAATCAATAGATGTGTTCTTCATGTTTTGTGCAGAATGTTAATTAAGGAGCATCTGATTCACAATTGCTTTATTAACCTTCCTGCTATCTCAAATTTGCCTGAAAATGCACCATTTGCCCACTCTTTTTTCAAAATTTTCTCGGGGGTGAACCCCCCCCCCGAACCCCCTGTAGGTGGTTTGGGCATGCTCGTTACGCTCGCTCGCAACATTGCAGTACGGCTATTGTTTTACGCCTCACCACTTTCGAATGTCACCAGCTGCCACTGGTGACAGGATATGGTGGATGGTCTGGTGGGGCTCAAGAAAGACATACTGTCCCTTCTTACCTCTCTTCGGAAGGGCAGCTGTCTTCAGTGACTGGATGACAAGAATGAGAAACTTGAGGTGACATTCAGTAATTCATGCACGTCCCCTTCTTTCTTACTGGTTTGGATTTTGAATGAAAAGACTTGTTCTAAGACGTCATCACTTGCAACGATTGAAGTACAAAATGAGGGAATACCACTCCCTCGCCACCCCCGACTATGCTTCTGGCTAGATGTGATACACAAATCATTATGCTCCTGGCTAGATGTGCTACACTAATGATACACTGTATTGTCTTCATCTTAAACCTTGTTTATTCAGAGCATTATAAGCAAAGGGACTGCCTGGGTCTGTATGTCAGGAGTTAGCAAATAAATTTGAGGATTGGTGAGCCTTGTAGTGGTCGTCCACAATCCATATTTCCCTTTCTGTTTTCACCCAGAAGGAGAAGCCAGAGAATGCTCCAGGGAGCTCTCACTTTAGACCAGGTTGACAGCTCACAAATCAATCACATTCTGAATATTGATTAGCCATGTGTGTATGTCTGTGCCTCAGCATACATGTGCATATGTCTGTGTGCATCTGTGCCTGCTTGTGTCTATAAAAAGTGCTGGATTAATCGCACGCCATCACCTGAGAAAACTGTGCCATGTGAGAAGTGATTTGTTATAACACGATGTACTCACTGAGGAAGAGTTGGGCTCTGAGTTTAGAGCAGTGTGTGAGTGAAACAGATGTGTGTCAGACCACGATTGGAGAGCCACGAGACGTAGGGGCTACTGGGCCTCAACCATGTGGGTTGAGGCCATTTATCATGGATGTCCTGTGGCCCATCCTACTATGGCTCTGCAAATGTGACTAGTACAACCCTTCTGCACTTAACTCTCAGGGTAGAGAGGGCAAGAAGTCAAAGGTTTCTCAGGGAGGTAGTGTGGGGGTGCTCAATCGCAAAGCTCAACAATCAACCAACAGACACAATAAAGTTAACTTCCAACCCAATGCTTAACTTTGCAAGAAAGAAAAGTACTTTAATCACATAGTTGCACTAATTACTTCATGTTTCAATACTCATATACAAGTCAGTGTCTGTGGGAGCTATCTCTCGCAAGCGCTGCACCCACCTTGCTCTCTTTCTGTCCTCCTTCCAGGCTTTCTCCCTAGTTGTGGGTTCCCCACTTTCTTATCAGGAGTAGCGTGAATTTGGAGCAGATGCAGTTCAATTAGCCACAGTATATCCCAAGTCTTACAGTTCGTGGTATGGAAGTGTTCTCAGGTCTTTTCAGGTCCATCTTGCGCTCCGGCAGCACCCCCATGCAATAGCGAGAGCTGCAGCGCACCAGCAGTCTTTGTTGAGTTCCTTAGCACGGGTACAGGGCTATATTTGGCAGCACACCCAGGAAGGCTTTCATTTGTGGTTGCAACAGCTTGGATGGAGCGGACCCACTGTGATGGGTGCAATCGCTTGTCTGAGAATCAGCAGTCCTGAAGAAGATGTAGTCCCAACCGGACCATAGGTAGGTGCAGTCCAAAGGAGTCCCTTCATAATTGTCAGTTGTAGCCCACTGCTGGGTTGACTGGATAGCAGCTGTAGCCCTGACTGGGCCTTTAACACTTCAGCAGAAGTAGCCCCACATGGGCTTTAGGCACATTGGCAGATGCAGCCCAGCTCGGACTTTAAGCAGTTTAGCAGATGCATCACCACACAGGCCATCAGCTATTCAGCAGATGCAGCCCTGCATGGGCCTTTAACAGTTTGGCAGATGAAGCCTGCATGGGCCTCGAGTTTTTCAGTAGATGCATCCCAGCAAGGCCTCTGGTGGGCGCAATTACAGCCCTAACCAAGCCTTCAGCAATCACACAATCAAGGGGTCGCAGTCCCTGCTCAGAGCAAAAGGAAGAATCAGGGGGGATGGGGCTCAGGCACTAGGGTCCTCCTGGACACTCTCATTTAGTCTGCTTCGTCTAGGCATCACACAGACAACAGAGACACCCTAGACCATGCTCTTTTCTAGCAGTCTCTCCTCCTGCAGGGCAAGGAAGATTCCTTCCTTCTCTAGCAGGGAGGAAGGCTTCTAACAGTGGCAGCTCCTCTACTATGGCGGAGCAGCATCACCCCACTGCTTTTGAGCAGTGCAAATAAAGGAAACATAAAATGATAATAACTTTGAGTTAATATCATTTTATGCTTCCGTGCTGCTTTGCGGGTGGACGGGCGGGCAGGGCTGCTCTGCTCTCAGAGCAGGGCAGGGGAGGAATGGTTTGCCCACTCCTAAGTGCACATGACTGTTTGGCCGGCCCTCTGGGAGTGGCCAAACAGTCATGCACACTTTCCCTGTTCTCCACGCAGGCTGCATTACAGCCTGCATGGAGAACATGCCCAGGCCACCATTCCCTGGCTGAGCGTCCAACCACGACGCTCAGACCAATCACAACCTGATTGGTCAGGGGCGCCTTCGTGCTTACCAATCACAACACTGCATTGCAGCGTTGTGATTGGTCAGGGGAGCCTGGCTGTGCTTCCTGTTACTGGAGTCCGACCGAGGGGAGCAGGAGCAGAGACGCGGGACTCGTGTTTAGTTTCTTACATTTCTTTTTACATTGCACCCCCTTTACACAACTTTCATACAGGAGATGTGGATTCGCTGTTTCAAACTGTTGAACCAGTTAGGGGTGGTTCTTCTTTCAAGCGCCCTTTTCAGGTTGTTCTCCATGGACAGCCTTTGTATAGAGTGCTGCTTCTCACAACAATGTTGTCTCCATTCTGAAGCACCCAAAACAAAGGCACAACGAGATGTGAGATTTTTGCACCTGGCTGTCTTTAGCCAAGCTGGAGTAACCAGGGAAAGACAAATAGCAGGCTTCACTTAAAGGCTTCTTCACTTTTAACAAAAGAGTCTATTGTCCCACTCCTCACCCCTATCATCTACTAAATGGCAGTGTTCGGAAAAATGTATCAGCATCTCCTTGCTAACCAAAAGGTCTTGTAACATATCTAAGACAGCCAAGCCTCACCGTCCTCTCAAGTCAGTGCTTCAGTCCCCTTGTTCCAGCTACAGAAATGCAAGCAATGAACTTCCACTCCCTGGGAGTACAGTCCTCACCTTCCATCATGTGCAAGGACAGGCCAGGGGCATCTAAAATGGATAACTCTTGTCTCTACTACTCTGGCTCACTGACACACATGAATGTGCTACACTGAGCACAGACACAACACGCCTAAACATGCATCATGATGTTAGCAAAAGAAACTGGGCACGTGCATTCAGGTGTAACTTTACACGGTTAAGCCGGTAGGCCTCAACTCCAGTGGCCCCCAAAAAAGGCCTGGTTACGCCATTGCTTCTTGAAACACAGTATGCTACTACCACCTCTTTATGTACTAAACCCTCGACTGGGACAGTAGTCCTTTGTCATAAAGTCCATGACCTCTTGTAGTATGGGACATGCCAGGGCTTCAGTGAGCATGCTTAGAAGAGCGTGATGTCATGGCCACAAATAAAAAGTCAGGATACCAGATACTTGCGGTCGAGCACTCAGAACGGAAGAACCGACACGTTTTCCATGCACGGGAAATTCCTGTCCCAACAATGTGTCTTTCATAGCAGGATGGAAGTCCAGTTGAGTGGTGGGGTGTGTGCATATGTCTATGTGTATGTGTATCTGTATGCCCATATAGATTGTGTGAGTGTGTGCAAATGCTCTATAACAACGGCAAGCCACATCAGGACATATATGATAGGGAACAAGGTGGTTCTGTGGCAAAGATGAGCTCCGTTAGAGTAGGAGGGAGTGTAAGGTAAGAGTTTGCTATATGACAGGGTTACACTGGTCAAGTCAAGTCAATGAAGTCTTTATTTCGATTTTCATAATCATAAAAGACAAAATACATCAACAATTAAAAAAGACTTAGAGGATTCAGAATATGATATTTTTCTAAAAAACCACAGATATATTTACATGTGGTGTTAAAAACATTATTACAATAAGTTGACAATGTTGTAAGTACAAAGGATAAGAACATATTTAAAAAACACATAAAAAGTGCAAATACATAAAAAGCACGAAAACTGTGGCAAGACAGCTGTTTCCTTTCGTCTGCCCATAATACGGGGTCCAAGTTTTCGACAAAGGGTCAACAAGGGATCATTTCTTAAATAACCAGTTATCATGGTCTAGACAAATATTGAGTCAACAGTCCCAGACCATAATGTCTAAACCCACATAGATAAAAATGGCGAGATTAGTGTACCCTCATCTTATTGGCTCGGATGACCCACATCCAGCTCAGAAATTGTGCCACAGCAACCACGAGTGAATCTTTGGTGTTTGTCCTTAAAATCCTTAAGGCCTCCAGAGCTATTCTTGTGCCCAGATTCATACAAATAGGTTTGAGCCATTTGGTCCTAGGTGAATTATAAGCTGGGCATACAAACAAAATGTGAGCTAATGTCTCAGTTTGAGCTGGACATGAGATACATTTGTCATCCGTTGGAGGGTGCCAACTGCTAGTAAGTGCTCTTATAGGAAGAGAACCCACCCTGAACTGGTGAAACAGTTTCCTGTCAGTTGGCCTGGTAATTAGGTCCCAATAGGTTTCAAACTTGGTCTCATGTTTGAACTCCAAAAATTCCCTAGTCAGGGTGGGCCTCGTAATAGACGAGAACCGCTTGGTTTTGACCATATTCCAGTATACTGCCTTGAAATTCTTTTTAGGTGGAAATGGGTTAACAGCTGGGTCCTCCCACAGGATACTCATCCCCATATTAATCAAGGTGGTTTTGATGTTGTTTAGCCAGGAGATCTTATGTAGGTGGCCCAGCCCCCGTACTTCAAGGAGAGCTTTAGCATACAGAGAAAGCTCAGGTGTGGTCCAAAGCCTTCTCCAAAATGCTACAGGTCTGAAGCGTGCCAAGTCCTCTATGCTGTAACAGCCCAAATCTAAGTAAAGGGGCGTAAGAGGGGTGGATTGCGGGAGGCCTATTAGTGCTCTAACAAATTTGTTTTGGGCTAGTACCAGAGGTGTTAGGTCCTCAAAGCCCCAAAGTTCAGCACCATATAATATTGAGGAACTGATTTTAGAGTTGTAAATCCTTAGGACGGGGACGATGGGCTTAGTCTGGGAAAGCCTCTGCTCTTTTATCAATACGCCGGCTAATTGTGCATGTTTCAAGGGGGTCGTGGCCTGACGCCTATGGAGACGGGAGCCTGAATCCGAGCTCCCGCCGGTGAACTCTTCCCCAGTCTCATCCTGACCGATATAGGGGGCCCCCAAAGGCAGAAATCGGCCCCCCCACTGTCGGAACCCTGAGAGAGTGTGGACACCCGGGGCACGAGCTGATAATCCCAGCAGAGAACCCGCACTGGACGAAAGTCGGCAGAGCTGTGAGTCGGCTCAAGATGGCGGCCGCGACCCACTAATGGAGGCTGGGGGGTTTCGCGGCAGAGACAGGCTTGTGTGAATACCGCCAGCATCCGCTTCACAGACCCTCCAGGCGATATCTCCCCCCCGCGGCGGAACCGTAGCTGGACATACACAGGCCCGCGCCGGGCCGAGACCTGCCGGAGGCGGACTGCCACCCGAGGGCGGTGAGTGCATGGTCGCATGCGCAGCGGATCTGCCTAGTAGGCGCTGGGGACTATAGATGTGGGCTGGGCCCCCAGATTCGCCAGACCGCGGAGATAAACCCGCGGGGGGAGACCAGTTCAACCATCGGCTGCGCTGATAGTGAGAGGCGCTGCAGGGCCATACAGACAGAGAGGCGCCTGCCGGCACATGAGCGCCCGGAGCTCTGGACCGTCGGACTGGGCATAATAAAACCCCGCAACACATCCTGCGGCAGACGGAGGGAGGCCTCCCTATACTGCAGGCAGAACTGTCCTACTCGCACTGCTGCGGAGAAGCGGCAAGCCCCAACTGATCCCCCTCCGCAGACCGGGAAGGGAGGCTGCATAACCAGCATACAGCATAATCTGGATATGAAGCAGCACTGCAGGGTAGGGACGGAAACGTATAATAGGGAGGAAAGCAGCGGAGAGAGCACTACGGCCATATTGGACACTCGCCTCTGTACGGCCCAACCCCCCTAAAATGGCGGCGGAGAGGCTTGAAGACTAGAGAGGAAGGGAAGACACCCGTGACCAGGATCACCAGGCTGCTTAGGGGAGACTGCAACCGGGGCTTCTGGGGCACCACAGGACGCGCCTGGGGGGGAGATAGCCCAGAACTGCTTGAAGATTAAGGGGGATTGCCGAATCTACCCAAAAGAAGCATGCCACCGGCACAAGGTGAGAACTTGAGGGCCGGGAAGCCATTGATCAGAAAGGAAGAGGATCCTGCCCCGGTCCCTAGAACGCCGTGAGTGCAGAGACGCACTAGATATCCAGAGTGGGCCTTAGCAGCTCCCGGCAGACGGCCACCAGAAGATAGCAAAGCAAAAGAGCAATGAATAGCGTCGAGCCATAGGGCAAGATCTGCACCTGCAGACCCGCTGGCTGAGCTCGGCATTCCACGACGCCATTCGGCAGCACCAACCACCTTCCTGGATTGAGGGACAGGAGAGAACCCACGACGGAATACACCTGCACTAAGGCCTTTCCCGATACCACATACCCCGGCAGCAGCATGGGACGGGTCACCAAGAAACGAAACACTGAACACCAAGAATTGGTGAGCGATGATAATGGAGAACCACGTCCACGCAGGGGGTCCCGAACGGAACAGACACCCCCCAAGGGTAGATTTCACTTCAAGATATCCTACAGGCCATAGAAAAATCACAGACGGCAGTGGAGACCAAAATAGACACGATTCGAGAAGACCTGGGCCTGCTACGGGCGGACCATAGGAAACTAGTAGACCGTGTTAAGACCGCGGAGGTGGACGGCCTGAGGTCACCAGTGGCGGCAACCGCGCGCAAAGTCACTGACATAGAAAAGCGTGTTCTGGTCCTGGAACAGCGGGCGGCAGACGCCGAAAATCGGGCACGCCGAAACAACATTAGGGTCACAGGCCTCCCTGAAAAAGTCGAAGGGGGAAATATGGTGGCGTACCTTGAACAATGGCTGCGCACAGCAGTAGTAGAAGAGGGCCTATCGACGTTCTTCGCCCTGGAGAGGGCGCACAGAGTCCCCGCTCGGGCACCTTTGCCTGGCAGACCACCGCGACCAGTGGTGGCCCGTCTCCTCTTCTATAAGGACAGAGATCATATCCTGAGTCAAGCGCGCCTCAAAGGGCAACTCAAAGTGGACAACAGCATCATTTGGATTTTCCCTGACTTTTCCCGAGAAGTACAACGCCAACGAGAATCCTTCGTCACGGCCAAGAAGAAATTGCGCCAAATGGGAGTGTCCTACTCAATGGTATTCCCAGCCAGGCTCCGCATAGTACGGGAAGGGAGAACCACATTCTACACTACGCCTCGGGAGGTCTGGGAGTGGATAGAGGAGCAAGACCCCAAAGATCGGAGAAGGGAGGACAAGGACCTCACTGAGCTGAACCCTACACGCTCCCCTGACAAAGGACCGAAACCGAAGGGTCACCCGACGATGGAGGAGGCACACAGAGACAGAGCGAGTGCGATTGCAGCAGTGGCCTCACTGAGCGCGGCAAGCACCAGGGACACCCCCTTACATTCTGAGGAGGAGCAAAGAGACTCGGACTCTGAGACCAGCACGAGCACTATGGGAGATGCTGACCAGGCCTTGCCGCGCATAACACCCAGATCAGCCGATGACCTGATGTAAAGCAGATGGAACACGCAAGTACAACCGGGACTATAATGTTGGGAAGCGGGAAATGGCGCTGGAGTCGCCCTGCACTATGTCAAGAGGGGTCCCTATACAATGGCATTTGACCTATACACTGGGGGGGGGGAACCGGAGGGGGGGGGTGAGGACGGTTGTCCTCCAGGCGAACACTGGCTTAGCCACCACTTTCGGACTCCGACTGTGCAGGCACGAGAGTGCTAGGTTTGGATGGGAGAAATGTTCTCACTTGTCCTGGGGAGGGGGAGTTGGGATGTTTACCTAGTTTTGGGAACAACAGGGGGGGGCTGCTGTCGACAGGGGTAGGAGACACACCACGACGCCGCGCATGGGACACCTGCGGAGGATACAAGGTTGGTCTGGGTACAGGGTCAAGAGCACGGGGGATTCTGAGCACTCATGCCACCGACAAGGGCTTCCTATAACATAATATCATGGAATGTTAGGGGCATGCACTCTATGCACAAGCGGTATAAATATTCTCTCAATTAACTCGGAGGGGAGTGCAAATAGCTATGCTCCAGGAGACCCACACGTTGGCCCCAGAGGGTGTGGCGCTGTGCAGGCGCTGGAGAGGCCAAGCATTTTATACCTCATATTCAGCGTTTGCCCGGGGGGGTCCTGATTTGGGTACGGGCGGGGGTCCCCTTCCAGCCTATCGAACACAAAGTTGACCCAGAGGGGCGATATGTGATTGTCGCTGGGAGGCTTGATGGACAGGACATCACCCTCGTCAATGTATATGGCCCTAATGTAGACCACATTCGCTTTCTGGAGCAGCTGTCAGGTGTGCTAGCACCATACATGACTGGGGCGGTCTTAATAGGGGGAGACTTCAATTGCATAGCAGACCCCGATCTGGACAGATCACATCCACCGCTTCGCGACTCCCCTGTACACACTGTGGCTCGATCCTTTAGGGAATGGCAAACTCATTGGGGACTAGTGGACACATGGCGCAGCGCACATCCGACTGACAGGGAATACTCGCACCTCTCCCATACCCGCAATTTACACGTTCGACTGGACACTTTTTTAAGTTCACCGGAATTTTATACCCAACTTGGGGGGGCGGAATACCTGAACAGAACGGTCTCGGACCACAACCCGCTCATGGTCAAGTTACGGGGAGGGACACTGCTGCAACCCATCCCTACGTGGCGCCTTAAACCAGAAGCCCTGAAAGACCAAGTCTTCCAACACGAGACTAGGGAACATATCATGCAATACTTCACTGAAAATGCAGCCTCCACAGACTCTAGAACCATGGAATGGGAGGCCTTTAAGGCCGTTATCAGAGGACGGTGCATGGCAGCCTCTATTGGGGTCCGTAGGACGCTGACAGCAGATGTAGAAAGAGCAGATGCGACACTCAGGGATCTAGAGCGTAGACGGCCAGAGCACCCGGAGCTATGACAGGAACTCCTGGAGGCCAAAGAAGAGGTAGCAGTGCAGGAAGAACGGCTGCGCTGTTTTGACTATCAGACGTATACAGACAGGACTCACGCTGAACGAGACAAGGCTGGGCGGCTACTGGCATGGCTAGCCAACCCGACCAGGCGGGGCAGTACCATACTAACGATTCATGACCAGATGGGGCGACCCTTACATAGGCAGGAGGAGATTAATAACCGCTTCCGTGACTATTATGCCCAATTATACAAGAGCTCCGGCCACCGGGAGATAGGAAAGATCACGGACTATCTGTCACCCCTACCGTTATACACCCTCGAGGAAGAAGAGGCAGAGTTACTGGGGGCCGAAATAACAGAGCAGGAAATCAGGGGGGCGGTGAAGGCCATGGCACGGGGGAAAACACCTGGCACTGACGGACTGCCTCAGGAATTTTATGTCACATATCTCACAGAGCTAGTGCCCAGACTAGTGGAACTATATGCGGAGACATGGGACAGAGAGAGTCTGCCGCAGACTACACGAGAGGCGGTGATGGTCCCCCTGCTCAAGCCTGACAAGCCCCCGACGGAATGCACGGCGTACCGGCCGCTTTCGATGCTCAACTTAGATTTCAAAATACTAAGTAAGATATTGGCCACCAGGCTGCTGCCACATATGACCTCCTTGGTCCATCCAGACCAAGCAGGCTTCATCCCTAACAGAAATACAACCCTCAACATCAGACGTCTCTTTGCCATCCTAGAGAGGAGCGGAGGGGAGACCCCAGGGGAGCGATATTTGCTATCGACATCGAGAAAGCATTCGATAGTCTTGAATGGGAATATCTGTATGCGGTGCTCACACGAATGGGGCTTGGACAGGGATTTGTCCGGTGGGTTAAAATACTATATAGGGACCCAGTGGCGAGAGTCCGCACGGGTCGCACCATCTCAGCACAATACCGAGTGGAGCGGGGCACACGGCAGGGGTGCCCCCTCTCCCCCTTTTATTTGCCCTAGCGGTAGAACCGCTTGCGTGTAGAGCGCGCTCTGGGACGCCATATGAGGGTATCTGCCTAGGGGATCAGACCCACCACATTGCATTATATGCGGATGACCTTCTGCTATTTCTCAAAGACACCGTTACAGATCTGAGGGGGGCCAGGCAAATGATGGACGAGTTCGGAGCCCTTTCGGTATTATGTGTCAACTGGCAGAAATGACGACTCTTCCCAGTGACAGGGGATACTCCACCTCCTACGGGGCTGGGGGAACTGCAATGGGAACCGCGCTGTTTTAGATACCTGGGGGTAAAAGTATACCATGACCATGCGGATGTCCAGGAAGGAAATATAGGGGGGGCCCTCCAATCGCTGAAGAGCTGTATGACCTTCTGGGGAACGCTACCCCTTTCGGTGGCGGGACGCACTTCCTTACTGAAAATGATAGCTCTGCCTCGATTGCTATACTTCTTCACCACCTTACCGGTATGGATTCCTAGTGCATGGTTTCGTTCACTTGACTCCCTTATTACCGCCTTCATCTGGGGGTCAGGCAGAAACAGGGTGGCCCTGACCACGTTGAGGAGGGTGCAAGGAGAAGGGGGATTAGTGGTATCGGACATGAAAAACTACTACCTTGCAGGACAGCTCCAATGATTCACGCAATGGGTAGCAGGTAGCTTGGATCCAGACAGGAGGAAGCCCCCATTCACCCCGGACAGGGCAGATGTCCTGAGTACGCTAATGCGATACAAAAGGGGATGATGGACGAAACGTTTGAGCCAATCAAACACTCACCCCCAGTCAACTGATCTGGGTTTAATCCATCATCATTCTTTAGCTCACTCCACCACCCCAGTTCAGACATGGCCATATGCAAATCAGTCTGACCCTGTGCCTCATGGGAACAGTCCAGCCCGAACTGCCAAGCCATGTCTTCCCTGGACCGGAAACAAGCATCCTAGGACCGGTTTCTGGCATTCCAGCCGTCATCAGCCAGGCTTGCTTGAATCCAGTGGCAAAGTGAGCAAGGGACCCACGTCTGGGCATACCCCCGCCAACTTAGGGCGAACAAAGCGATACAAAAGGGGATGATGGACGGAACGTTTGAGCCAATCAAACACTCACCCCCAGTCAACTGATCTGGGTTTAATCCATCATCATTCTTTAGCTCACTCCACCACCCCAGTTCAGACATGGCCATATGCAAATCAGTCTGACCCTGTGCCTCATGGGAACAGTCCAGCCCGAACTGCCAAGCCATGTCTTCCCTGGACCGGAAACAAGCATCCTAGGACCGGTTTCTGGCATTCCAGCCGTCATCAGCCAGGCTTGCTTGAATCCAGTGGCAAAGTGAGCAAGGGACCCACGTCTGGGCATACCCCCGCCAACTTAGGGCGAACAAAGCGATACAAAAGGGGATGATGGACGGAACGTTTGAGCCAATCAAACACTCACCCCCAGTCAACTGATCTGGGTTTAATCCATCATCATTCTTTAGCTCACTCCACCACCCCAGTTCAGACATGGCCATATGCAAATCAGTCTGACCCTGTGCCTCATGGGAACAGTCCAGCCCGAACTGCCAAGCCATGTCTTCCCTGGACCGGAAACAAGCATCCTAGGACCGGTTTCTGGCATTCCAGCCGTCATCAGCCAGGCTTGCTTGAATCCAGTGGCAAAGTGAGCAAGGGACCCACGTCTGGGCATACCCCCGCCAACTTAGGGCGAACAAAGCGATACAAAAGGGGATGATGGACGGAACGTTTGAGCCAATCAAACACTCACCCCCAGTCAACTGATCTGGGTTTAATCCATCATCATTCTTTAGCTCACTCCACCACCCCAGTTCAGACATGGCCATATGCAAATCAGTCTGACCCTGTGCCTCATGGGAACAGTCCAGCCCGAACTGCCAAGCCATGTCTTCCCTGGACCGGAAACAAGCATCCTAGGACCGGTTTCTGGCATTCCAGCCGTCATCAGCCAGGCTTGCTTGAATCCAGTGGCAAAGTGAGCAAGGGACCCACGTCTGGGCATACCCCCGCCAACTTAGGGCGAACAAAGCGATACAAAAGGGGATGATGGACGGAACGCTTGAGCCAATCAAACACTCACCCCCAGTCAACTGATCTGGGTTTAATCCATCATCATTCTTTAGCTCACTCCACCACCCCAGTTCAGACATGGCCATATGCAAATCAGTCTGACCCTGTGCCTCATGGGAACAGTCCAGCCCGAACTGCCAAGCCATGTCTTCCCTGGACCGGAAACAAGCATCCTAGGACCGGTTTCTGGCATTCCAGCCGTCATCAGCCAGGCTTGCTTGAATCCAGTGGCAAAGTGAGCAAGGGACCCACGTCTGGGCATACCCCCGCCAACTTAGGGCGAACAAAGCGATATAAAAGGGGATGATGGACGGAACGCTTGAGCCAATCAAACACTCACCCCCAGTCAACTGATCTGGGTTTAATCCATCATCATTCTTTAGCTCACTCCACCACCCCAGTTCAGACATGGCCATATGCAAATCAGTCTGACCCTGTGCCTCATGGGAACAGTCCAGCCCGAACTGCCAAGCCATGTCTTCCCTGGACCGGAAACAAGCATCCTAGGACCGGTTTCTGGCATTCCAGCCGTCATCAGCCAGGCTTGCTTGAATCCAGTGGCAAAGTGAGCAAGGGACCCACGTCTGGGCATACCCCCGCCAACTTAGGGCGAACAAAGCGATACAAAAGGGGATGATGGACGGAACGCTTGAGCCAATCAAACACTCACCCCCAGTCAACTGATCTGGGTTTAATCCATCATCATTCTTTAGCTCACTCCACCACCCCAGTTCAGACATGGCCATATGCAAATCAGTCTGACCCTGTGCCTCATGGGAACAGTCCAGCCCGAACTGCCAAGCCATGTCTTCCCTGGACCGGAAACAAGCATCCTAGGACCGGTTTCTGGCATTCCAGCCGTCATCAGCCAGGCTTGCTTGAATCCAGTGGCAAAGTGAGCAAGGGACCCACATCTGGGCATACCCCCGCCAACTTAGGGCGAACAAAGCGATATAAAAGGGGATGATGGACGGAACGTTTGAGCCAATCAAACACTCACCCCCAGTCAACTGATCTGGGTTTAATCCATCATCATTCTTTAGCTCACTCCACCACCCCAGTTCAGACATGGCCATATGCAAATCAGTCTGACCCTGTGCCTCATGGGAACAGTCCAGCCCGAACTGCCAAGCCATGTCTTCCTGGACCGGAAACAAGCATCCTAGGACCGGTTTCTGGCATTCCAGCCGTCATCAGCCAGGCTTGCTTGAATCCAGTGGCAAAGTGAGCAAGGGACCCACGTCTGGGCATACCCCCGCCAACTTAGGGCTGAACAAAGCGATACAAAAGGGGATGATGGACTGAACGTTTGAGCCAATCAAACACTCACCCCCAGTCAACTGATCTGGGTTTAATCCATCATCATTCTTTAGCTCACTCCACCACCCCAGTTCAGACATGGCCATATGCAAATCAGTCTGACCCTGTGCCTCATGGGAACAGTCCAGCCCGAACTGCCAAGCCATGTCTTCCCTGGACCGGAAACAAGCATCCTAGGACCGGTTTCTGGCATTCCAGCCGTCATCAGCCAGGCTTGCTTGAATCCAGTGGCAAAGTGAGCAAGGGACCCACGTCTGGGCATACCCCCGCCAACTTAGGGCGAACAAAGCGATACAAAAGGGGATGATGGACGGAACGTTTGAGCCAATCAAACACTCACCCCCAGTCAACTGATCTGGGTTTAATCCATCATCATTCTTTAGCTCACTCCACCACCCCAGTTCAGACATGGCCATATGCAAATCAGTCTGACCCTGTGCCTCATGGGAACAGTCCAGCCCGAACTGCCAAGCCATGTCTTCCCTGGACCGGAAACAAGCATCCTAGGACCGGTTTCTGGCATTCCAGCCGTCATCAGCCAGGCTTGCTTGAATCCAGTGGCAAAGTGAGCAAGGGACCCACGTCTGGGCATACCCCCGCCAACTTAGGGCGAACAAAGCGATATAAAGGGGATGATGGACGGAACGCTTGAGCCAATCAAACACTCACCCCCAGTCAACTGATCTGGGTTTAATCCATCATCATTCTTTAGCTCACTCCACCACCCCAGTTCAGACATGGCCATATGCAAATCAGTCTGACCCTGTGCCTCATGGGAACAGTCCAGCCCGAACTGCCAAGCCATGTCTTCCTGGACCGGAAACAAGCATCCTAGGACCGGTTTCTGGCATTCCAGCCGTCATCAGCCAGGCTTGCTTGAATCCAGTGGCAAAGTGAGCAAGGGACCCACGTCTGGGCATACCCCGCCAACTTAGGGCTGAACAAAGCGATACAAAAGGGGATGATGGACGGAACGCTTGAGCCAATCAAACACTCACCCCCAGTCAACTGATCTGGGTTTAATCCATCATCATTCTTTAGCTCACTCCACCACCCCAGTTCAGACATGGCCATATGCAAATCAGTCTGACCCTGTGCCTCATGGGAACAGTCCAGCCCGAACTGCCAAGCCATGTCTTCCCTGGACCGGAAACAAGCATCCTAGGACCGGTTTCTGGCATTCCAGCCGCCATCAGCCAGGCTTGCTTGAATCCAGTGGCAAAGTGAGCAAGGGACCCACGTCTGGGCATACCCCCGCCAACTTAGGGCGAACAAGCGATACAAAGGGGATGATGGACGGAACGTTTGAGCCAATCAAACACTCACTCCCAGTCAACTGATCTGGGTTTAATCCATCATCATTCTTTAGCTCACTCCACCACCCCAGTTCAGACATGGCCATATGCAAATCAGTCTGACCCTGTGCCTCATGGGAACAGTCCAGCCCGAACTGCCAAGCCATGTCTTCCTGGACCGGAAACAAGCATCCTAGGACCGGTTTCTGGCATTCCAGCCGTCATCAGCCAGGCTTGCTTGAATCCAGTGGCAAAGTGAGCAAGGGACCCACGTCTGGGCATACCCCGCCAACTTAGGGCGAACAAAGCGATATAAAAGGGGATGATGGACGGAACGCTTGAGCCAATCAAACACTCACCCCCAGTCAACTGATCTGGGTTTAATCCATCATCATTCTTTAGCTCACTCCACCACCCCAGTTCAGACATGGCCATATGCAAATCAGTCTGACCCTGTGCCTCATGGGAACAGTCCAGCCCGAACTGCCAAGCCATGTCTTCCTGGACCGGAAACAAGCATCCTAGGACCGGTTTCTGGCATTCCAGCCGTCATCAGCCAGGCTTGCTTGAATCCAGTGGCAAAGTGAGCAAGGGACCCACGTCTGGGCATACCCCGCCAACTTAGGGCGAACAAAGCGATACAAAGGGGATGATGGACGGAACGTTTGAGCCAATCAAACACTCACCCCAGTCAACTGATCTGGGTTTAATCCATCATCATTCTTTAGCTCACTCCACCACCCCAGTTCAGACATGGCCATATGCAAATCAGTCTGACCCTGTGCCTCATGGGAACAGTCCAGCCCGAACTGCCAAGCCATGTCTTCCCTGGACCGGAAACAAGCATCCTAGGACCGGTTTCTGGCATTCCAGCCGTCATCAGCCAGGCTTGCTTGAATCCAGTGGCAAAGTGAGCAAGGGACCCACGTCTGGGCATACCCCGCCAACTTAGGGCGAACAAAGCGATACAAAGGGGATGATGGACGGAACGTTTGAGCCAATCAAACACTCACCCCAGTCAACTGATCTGGGTTTAATCCATCATCATTCTTTAGCTCACTCCACCACCCCAGTTCAGACATGGCCATATGCAAATCAGTCTGACCCTGTGCCTCATGGGAACAGTCCAGCCCGAACTGCCAAGCCATGTCTTCCCTGGACCGGAAACAAGCATCCTAGGACCGATTTCTGGCATTCCAGCCGTCATCAGCCAGGCTTGCTTGAATCCAGTGGCAAAGTGAGCAAGGGACCCACGTCTGGGCATACCCCCGCCAACTTAGGGCGAACAAAGCGATACAAAGGGGATGATGGACGGAACGTTTGAGCCAATCAAACACTCACCCCCAGTCAACTGATCTGGGTTTAATCCATCATCATTCTTTAGCTCACTCCACCACCCCAGTTCAGACATGGCCATATGCAAATCAGTCTGACCCTGTGCCTCATGGGAACAGTCCAGCCCGAACTGCCAAGCCATGTCTTCCCTGGACCGGAAACAAGCATCCTAGGACCGGTTTCTGGCATTCCAGCCGTCATCAGCCAGGCTTGCTTGAATCCAGTGGCAAAGTGAGCAAGGGACCCACGTCTGGGCATACCCCGCCAACTTAGGGCGAACAAGCGATACAAAGGGGATGATGGACGGAACGTTTGAGCCAATCAAACACTCACCCCCAGTCAACTGATCTGGGTTTAATCCATCATCATTCTTTAGCTCACTCCACCACCCCAGTTCAGACATGGCCATATGCAAATCAGTCTGACCCTGTGCCTCATGGGAACAGTCCAGCCCGAACTGCCAAGCCATGTCTTCCCTGGACCGGAAACAAGCATCCTAGGACCGGTTTCTGGCATTCCAGCCGTCATCAGCCAGGCTTGCTTGAATCCAGTGGCAAAGTGAGCAAGGGACCCACGTCTGGGCATACCCCGCCAACTTAGGGCGAACAAGCGATACAAAGGGGATGATGGACGGAACGTTTGAGCCAATCAAACACTCACCCCCAGTCAACTGATCTGGGTTTAATCCATCATCATTCTTTAGCTCACTCCAGCACCCCAGTTCAGACATGGCCATATGCAAATCAGTCTGACCCTGTGCCTCATGGGAACAGTCCAGCCCGAACTGCCAAGCCATGTCTTCCCTGGACCGGAAACAAGCATCCTAGGACCGGTTTCTGGCATTCCAGCCGTCATCAGCCAGGCTTGCTTGAATCCAGTGGCAAAGTGAGCAAGGGACCCACGTCTGGGCATACCCTGCCAACTTAGGGCGAACAAAGCGATACCAAAGGGGATGATGGACGGAGCTGGACTGTTCCCATGAGGCACAGGGTCAAACTGATTTGCATATGGCCATGTCTGAACTGGGGTGGTGGAGTGAGCTAAAGATTGATGATGGATTAAACCCAGATCAGTTGACTGGGGGTGAGTGTTTGATTGGCTCAAACGTTCCGTCCATCATCCCCTTTTGTATCGCTTTGTTCGCCCTAAGTTGGCGGGGTATGCCCAGACGTGGGTCCCTTGCTCACTTTGCCACTGGATTCAAGCAAGCCTGGCTGATGACGGCTGGAATGCCAGAAACCGGTCCTAGGATGCTTGTTTCCGGTCCAGGGAAGACATGGCTTGGCAGTTCGGGCTGGACTGTTCCCATGAGGCACAGGGTCAGACTGATTTGCATATGGCCATGTCTGAACTGGGGTGGTGGAGTGAGCTAAAGAATGATGATGGATTAAACCCAGATCAGTTGACTGGGGGTGAGTGTTTGATTGGCTCAAACGCTCCGTCCATCATCCCCTTTGTATCGCTTTGTTCGCCCTAAGTTGGCGGGGTATGCCCAGACGTGGGTCCCTTGCTCACTTTGCCACTGGATTCAAGCAAGCCTGGCTGATGACGGCTGGAATGCCAGAAACCGGTCCTAGGATGCTTGTTTCCGGTCCAGGGAAGACATGGCTTGGCAGTTCGGGCTGGACTGTTCCCATGAGGCACAGGGTCAGACTGATTTGCATATGGCCATGTCTGAACTGGGGTGGTGGAGTGAGCTAAAGAATGATGATGGATTAAACCCAGATCAGTTGACTGGGGGTGAGTGTTTGATTGGCTCAAACGTTCCGTCCATCATCCCCTTTGTATCGCTTTGTTCGCCCTAAGTTGGCGGGGTATGCCCAGACGTGGGTCCCTTGCTCACTTTGCCACTGGATTCAAGCAAGCCTGGCTGATGACGGCTGGAATGCCAGAAACCGGTCCTAGGATGCTTGTTTCCGGTCCAGGGAAGACATGGCTTGGCAGTTCGGGCTGGACTGTTCCCATGAGGCACAGGGTCAGACTGATTTGCATATGGCCATGTCTGAACTGGGGTGGTGGAGTGAGCTAAAGAATGATGATGGATTAAACCCAGATCAGTTGACTGGGGGTGAGTGTTTGATTGGCTCAAACGTTCCGTCCATCATCCCCTTTGTATCGCTTTGTTCGCCCCAAGTTGGCGGGGTATGCCCAGACGTGGGTCCCTTGCTCACTTTGCCACTGGATTCAAGCAAGCCTGGCTGATGACGGCTGGAATGCCAGAAACCGGTCCTAGGATGCTTGTTTCCGGTCCAGGGAAGACATGGCTTGGCAGTTCGGGCTGGACTGTTCCCATGAGGCACAGGGTCAGACTGATTTGCATATGGCCATGTCTGAACTGGGGTGGTGGAGTGAGCTAAAGAATGATGATGGATTAAACCCAGATCAGTTGACTGGGGGTGAGTGTTTGATTGGCTCAAACGTTCCGTCCATCATCCCCTTTGTATCGCTTTGTTCGCCCTAAGTTGGCGGGGTATGCCCAGACGTGGGTCCCTTGCTCACTTTGCCACTGGATTCAAGCAAGCCTGGCTGATGACGGCTGGAATGCCAGAAACCGGTCCTAGGATGCTTGTTTCCGGTCCAGGGAAGACATGGCTTGGCAGTTCGGGCTGGACTGTTCCCATGAGGCACAGGGTCAGACTGATTTGCATATGGCCATGTCTGAACTGGGGTGGTGGAGTGAGCTAAAGAATGATGATGGATTAAACCCAGATCAGTTGACTGGGGGTGAGTGTTTGATTGGCTCAAACGTTCCGTCCATCATCCCCTTTGTATCGCTTTGTTCGCCCTAAGTTGGCGGGGTATGCCCAGACGTGGGTCCCTTGCTCACTTTGCCACTGGATTCAAGCAAGCCTCGCTGATGACGGCTGGAATGCCAGAAACCGGTCCTAGGATGCTTGTTTCCGGTCCAGGGAAGACATGGCTTGGCAGTTCGGGCTGGACTGTTCCCATGAGGCACAGGGTCAGACTGATTTGCATATGGCCATGTCTGAACTGGGGTGGTGGAGTGAGCTAAAGAATGATGATGGATTAAACCCAGATCAGTTGACTGGGGTGAGTGTTTGATTGGCTCAAACGTTCCGTCCATCATCCCCTTTGTATCGCTTTGTTCGCCCTAAGTTGGCGGGGGTATGCCCAGACGTGGGTCCCTTGCTCACTTTGCCACTGGATTCAAGCAAGCCTGGCTGATGACGGCTGGAATGCCAGAAACCGGTCCTAGGATGCTTGTTTCCGGTCCAGGGAAGACATGGCTTGGCAGTTCGGGCTGGACTGTTCCCATGAGGCACAGGGTCAGACTGATTTGCATATGGCCATGTCTGAACTGGGGTGGTGGAGTGAGCTAAAGAATGATGATGGATTAAACCCAGATCAGTTGACTGGGGGTGAGTGTTTGATTGGCTCAAACGTTCCGTCCATCATCCCCTTTGTATCGCTTTGTTCGCCCCTAAGTTGGCGGGGGTATGCCCAGACGTGGGTCCCTTGCTCACTTTGCCACTGGATTCAAGCAAGCCTGGCTGATGACGGCTGGAATGCCAGAAACCGGTCCTAGGATGCTTGTTTCCGGTCCAGGGAAGACATGGCTTGGCAGTTCGGGCTGGACTGTTCCCATGAGGCACAGGGTCAGACTGATTTGCATATGGCCATGTCTGAACTGGGGTGGTGGAGTGAGCTAAAGAATGATGATGGATTAAACCCAGATCAGTTGACTGGGGGTGAGTGTTTGATTGGCTCAAACGTTCCGTCCATCATCCCCTTTGTATCGCTTTGTTCGCCCTAAGTTGGCGGGGTATGCCCAGACGTGGGTCCCTTGCTCACTTTGCCACTGGATTCAAGCAAGCCTGGCTGATGACGGCTGGAATGCCAGAAACCGGTCCTAGGATGCTTGTTTCCGGTCCAGGGAAGACATGGCTTGGCAGTTCGGGCTGGACTGTTCCCATGAGGCACAGGGTCAGACTGATTTGCATATGGCCATGTCTGAACTGGGGTGGTGGAGTGAGCTAAAGAATGATGATGGATTAAACCCAGATCAGTTGACTGGGGGTGAGTGTTTGATTGGCTCAAACGTTCCGTCCATCATCCCCTTTTGTATCGCTTTGTTCGCCCTAAGTTGGCGGGGGTATGCCCAGACGTGGGTCCCTTGCTCACTTTGCCACTGGATTCAAGCAAGCCTGGCTGATGACGGCTGGAAAGCCAGAAACCGGTCCTAGGATGCTTGTTTCCGGTCCAGGGAAGACATGGCTTGGCAGTTCGGGCTGGACTGTTCCCATGAGGCACAGGGTCAGACTGATTTGCATATGGCCATGTCTGAACTGGGGTGGTGGAGTGAGCTAAAGAATGATGATGGATTAAACCCAGATCAGTTGACTGGGGGTGAGTGTTTGATTGGCTCAAACGTTCCGTCCATCATCCCCTTTGTATCGATTTGTTCGCCCTAAGTTGGCGGGGTATGCCCAGACGTGGGTCCCTTGCTCACTTTGCCACTGGATTCAAGCAAGCCTGGCTGATGACGGCTGGAATGCCAGAAACCGGTCCTAGGATGCTTGTTTCCGGTCCAGGGAAGACATGGCTTGGCAGTTCGGGCTGGACTGTTCCCATGAGGCACAGGGTCAGACTGATTTGCATATGGCCATGTCTGAACTGGGGTGGTGGAGTGAGCTAAAGAATGATGATGGATTAAACCCAGATCAGTTGACTGGGGGTGAGTGTTTGATTGGCTCAAACGTTCCGTCCATCATCCCCTTTTGTATCGCTGAGTACGCTAATGGGCACCATTAAGCTGCGAAAGATTAGCTCCTCAGAACACAGAGTGCTGAAACGCTGTTGGGCTAGATGTCTACAAAAAACTCAGACTAAACGGCCTTACTCCCCAGAGATGTCGATGACACTGCTAGAGGCGCTCCCGCATGGGGGCCACTGGAGGGGGTTGGAGGAGTGGATACAGGCGGGGGTCACTAAAATAGGGGACCTATATAGCGACGGGGAACTACTCACATTCGCGGCCTTCCGAGCAAACTGGGACATCCCACAGGGACACTTTTTATTATATGGGGCGGTTACAGGGGCCATGCGCAGAAACTGGGGACAGGGGACGACCGAGCCGACTACACACTCCACATGCGAATATATAAGTTTAGCTGGGGGCGTCATCAAAGCTGTTTCATGCCTCTATCGAGCCATTCGAAGAGATTCCACGCGGCCACTAGAGGGGCTACGGGCCAAGTGGGAGGTGGATCTTGGTACTCCCATAGAGGATAAGGACTGGGAAAATACACTCCTGAGGGCCACTAAGGTATCCCGCAATGCAAGATTCCAGTTAATTAGTTTTTACACTTTACATAGGGCATACATCACACCAGACAGAATCAATCGATATTTCCACCGGGAGGATGCGAGCTGCCCACGCTGCCAGGAGGTAGGAGCTAGCTACATCCACATGATGTGGAGCTTCCCGCAACTTGAAAGGTACTGGCAAGAAGTGACTAGGGAGACAGCACGCGTCACAGGGAAAGAGATACCATGCACCCCGCGCCACGTGCTGCTTAACCTGTTCCCCCACTCTGCCAAAACCAAATTCACGGCTAGGTTTCAGGATCTAGCATATATATTAGCAAAGCGCGAACTGACAAGCAAATGGAAGGCCCCAGCGGGTCCTAGTGTTCTCAATTGGAAGCGGGAACTGGAGAAGTGGGCGGGATGCGAACATAGGCTACAGCTCCGGAACGCAAAGCGCGGCATAGGCATGCTGGAGAGAGCACAGGCTTGGGGATCCTTGGTAGATGACCTGAAAAATGTAGATCGGGAGTCCACTCCCAGCACCCCACAGGCCAGATCCCGACCAGATACCCCTAACAACCAGGAACAGGAGGGGGGGGAGGATGCATAACAACCGAGCACAACCCCTGGGCACTTATAACCCTGAAGATTTACGTAGTATTTGCCACAGTAGAGATGCAAGGAGTGATACTCAGACCACACATAGGGCGAAAGCCCAAGGAACAGATTAGTCGACAGCAGCGAGGGGAGGAGGGAGGGATAGGGGGGAAGTTGGGGAAGAAATGTTAGGCCACCACATTACATAAGAATGATATACAACTGAAATGGCATAATCAATCGAAACATATTGTAGAACAAGCTGTATGGATGTAACTACACCTGTACATACAGGGAAGATTAACTGCAATGACTGCCAAGAATGAATATGAACGAGTATTGCTATGAGAATGTACTGTTGATATCCAAATATAAATAAAATATGTTTAAAAAAAAAAAAAATTGTGCATGTTTAAAAGCAAGCATATCGATCTGGGGCTTCCAATTTAGTTTCCTGCCTAGTGTTATACCCAGATAAGTAAAAACATCAGTCTGTTCCAAGGGGACATTATTCATGTATACTCTCCCTATTATGGCTTTAGATTTGTGAAGCACCATAAACTTTGTTTTCTCCACATTTACCACTAATTCATGGTCGTGGCAAAACACCTCGAAACGGGACAGAGCGGCCTGCAGGCCCTGTCGAGTCTTAGATATTATCAAGGTGTCATCCGCGAACATGAGCAGGGGTATCTTCATGCCAGCTAATGCTGGAGCATCTGTAGGGTGGGTGGAAAAATACTGAACAACCCTGTTTATAAATAAAGAAAACAGGGTTGGGGCTAGAACACACCCCTGACGGACCCCCTTGGAGACAGGGAACCTCTCTGTTACATTCCCCTGCTTTCCCCAGTGGACCTGTGCGTAATTTGAATCGTGCAGTTTTACTAAGATAGCCAACAGTTCCGGTGGCATCCCCAGATCCAGAAAAGCACTCCACATTTTCGTACGGGGGACTAAATCAAATGCGGATTTAAGATCAATAAAAGCAGCATAGATTGTGCCCCCTCCAATGATAACCACCCGCCAATAGATGAGCACGAACCTAAAGACCTGATCTAAGGTACTGGTGTGTGGTCGAAACCCCGCCTGGAGAGGTGTCAGGATATCTGTCTCATCTATCCAGGCCTGGATTCTGCCAAGAACTAGCCTGGCAACAATCTTCTGGATGGAATCTATAAGGCTGATCGGCCTATAATTACCTGGTAGTGAGCGATCACCCTTTTTATATATGGGTAAGATTTCAGCACCTGACCATGTCTCGGGAATGGGAGCACCGCTAGCTATAGCATTGGCCAGTAACTTTATATAAGATACCCAATGTTCTTTATCATATACAAACAAGTCTGCGGGTATACAGTCGGGGCCTGGGGCCCTGCCTCTCGTAATTGATTTTAGCACAGACTCAACCTCTGAACTAGTGAAACACAGAGTAGTAGTTGGGGTAGGCCATAGGGGTATATCCTCACTGCAGTTGGTGGCAGTGAACTGTGCCTCATAGTGTAAAGCCCACTGTTCCGGAGCGACATAATTAGTAGGTGTCTGCTTTAATTCTCCACTGCCCCATTTAACAAGCTTCCAGAATTGGACCATGTTTTTCCCCTTGCTGGCTATGACCAAATCTTGCCAGCGGTTCTCATCCCAATCCTTCTTCGCTTGTTGCTGGACTTTCTTATACCTTACTCTAGCCTTTTTAATATCGCCCACAACTTTGGATCTAATAGCCCTGGATAAAATCTTATAGGCCTTTCTGCAAGAACTATTGTACCAGGAGGCCGCCTTTGCACGAAAGTTTTCCTTGGTTTGCTACTTTTAATAAAAAAATGTTTTAGTTGCTTGAACAGGTCATTGTGAACCTGGAGGACAGTAGAATTAATGTCCTCCTGGGAATCGCAATTAAGAAGGGTGTTGATCGAGCAAGCAACCAATTCCTTCATCTGTTCCAGGTCACCTTCATTGTCAATAATCCTAGCCCACTGAACTCTCCTCATATCATTAGTGAGCATGGCCTCTGCTGTTGTATATTCAACAGTCCTATTATTAAGATTTAAAAAACCCGAAGCCTGCAGCTGTAAAACTAATGGGTTATGGTCGCTTTCAGTCCGCTCCTGCACCATCATATCCAAGAGCGATGGCCAGAATTCTACTTTAAGGAAAATATAGTCTATGCGGCTGCTTCTAAGACCATTGTCAAAAGTGTGTGCGCCTTTCCTATCCGACTGCGACCGCCCATTGACTGCCCTCAGTCCCCTTTCCAAACACAGTCCTTTTAGCTGTAATGCAGCCTCTGTCCATTTTTTAAAGGGGCATAATTCTAGTTGCGGAATGTTCCACTGTGCGTCCTCCTCTGCACTAAGGTTTCCGTCATCGTGGTCCAAAGGCTCGAAGCAACAATTAAAGTCACCTGCTATTATAAAATTACAACTACCCCGTAAACTTCCCAGATAGCTATCGAGGACGGTAACCACACTTGATCCCCTGCCACCCGGCTGCCCTCTTGCATAAACATTGATAATCAGAACATCAGGTCCACGTGCCATTCGAATCCGTATGGCCATGATGTCCGGACTATCAATAAATATTTTCTCCACCGAAATGCCCGCTTGCTGTCTAACCCAGCAAGTCAGCCCTCCTATAGGTCTCCCTCTCTGTCCTCGTAAAGCAGCCTTTGAAAAATTTAAAAAACCAGAATGATAAATTTTATCCAGAGACCAAGTTTCCTGGAATATCCACACATCATGACTGTCAATATATTTTGACCAATCAGTTGAGGTGGTTTTAGAAGATAGACCTGCAATATTCCAAGAGACTATAGACATATGTGTTTTTAGATGCCCTTGGGTCTTATTGCTGGTTTTTACTTGGGAGACAAATACATGATCGTTTTCCCGTATTACCAAACTAGGAGTACTGGATGATGTTAGAGGTCTTGCAAAAGATGTATGGGATGAAATATTCTCCCCCACCCCAATGCTCATTTTCGTCTGGGTTTGACACGCACCCCCAGCAATATCAGAACTACAGGCATGTGTGACCTTTCGAACGGCCATAGGTTCAGGTGATACAACGGGGTCAGAAATACACGGTCCTAAATCAGACCCTGACTGGCCCATAGGTACTTGTGTTTTAATTAGAGAGGGTTTATCTAATATTCCAAGTCAATCTATGTCTTCTAACGAAGAGAAGATTTCAAATCGATTACTTGTGGTCACCGGATAGTTATGTTGGCTGTATGTTCGGGATAACCCCTCCTCTCACTACACCTAAAAGTGCTGTTTGGTTGGTAAAAAAAACCCAGGGGGAAGATATTTATGTCATCCTCCTTAATAAAACAGTTCCCGGCCCTCTCCAGTATATGCTGGACCAGACTTGGCGACCTGAAGCTTAGGACCACGCAGTCACCTGGTAAAGACTTGTGTGGTTTCCCAACACAGGGAACTCTGCGAACCATTTTAAATTCGGAAAAAAGATGATCTTTTATGCCAATCTTATTAATCCTATTACCCAGCAAATGTAGGGCCTTATTTCTTAGCGTTGACCAGTGCTCCCGTGCGTTGGAAGAGAGCATTGGACATTGGCCAAAACAACTGTATGTGGAGTAGCTTCCGGGGGGAGATGTAAGAAGGTATGATAGTTCTGGGCACTAGGGGCATAGGGCTCGGAAGGCCGTCTCCTAAGACCACTCTTCCCTTGTTGCGATGTCGATGTCAGAGACGTACCACCTTGTGGTACATTAGCGGGTTGGGTGGCCTCAGAAGTTGGTGCTATTGATGGTAAGGGGCAGCGTGCATTTTCTGGGAGTCCCTTTAATACTGTTTCAATTCCCCTCACCGATTGGGTCACGGTCCCGGCACCCCTCTGTCCATTAGAGTTGTTAGGGGGGCTACTAAGAATGCCCTGCTCTATTCTGTTAAGTCTGTCTTCGATCGAGATCAGCTTCTTGAGTAAGGGATCAATCAGAGCTGAAAATTTCAATTCTATCTGTGAACAGAGCTCATCCATGTTAAACGGGGGAGGTGAATAAGCAATACTAGTGGGGGAACGTGTAGTAGTAATTGGCTTTTCTTTAGGCTGTTGGCTACCAATGTTTCCATTGCCATTTGTAACTGCCTTACGTTTCGCTACTCTGGAAGGTAGGGGATTTGTCTTCGGTGGCCCACGGCTTTTCCTTTTTTTTGAAGGCGGTTCGCCACCTATAGCCCCATTGAGCTTCTTGCCCCTGGTAGTGACCATGGACATATTTGTAGAACAGTCCGAACTAGGTGAAATGGGAGAGGTAAGTGGCACTGGGTCCGGTAGTATCGTAGAAGACTGACTAAGATGCAGTGCTATGTCATTGGTGCAATTTATCAGTGGTTGGGAGGAATGAGCTAAGGAGCTATGGGTACCAAGAGAAGTTTGGGGTTCAAGTGATAACCTGTACTCAGTTATTTGAATCTCATGCATTAGCGCTGATTCTGCCCTAGAGAGAAAGGCATCAAGTGTACCCACAACCCCCGCTCCCACCTTCCGTTTACTCATATTTCTAGACCCTGACCTCCAAGTAACACACTTAAATTGTTTGTCCGTTATATACAGCAAGAGCTTACTGTTCAAACGGTAGTAGGATGGCCCAGCCCAGCCTCTTCCAGTCACTGACGGGCGCAGATGGGCCCGCCCTTGGCCCGGGCGCGGCCTGGGCGGGCCGGGCAGGCCCGGGCGCGGCCTGGGCGGGCCGGGCAGGCCCGCGCGCGGCCTGGGCGGGCCGGGCAGGCCCGCGCGCTTCTCGCGCTGTGGGAGCCTGCGGCCGCTTTGTAGCGCCTCCTGGCACTGGTTGGTGACATATGCGGTCGTGCGCCGCAGTTGCAGGTGAGCTGGTCCTTCCCCCGTGGGCCCCGTAGGCAGAAACAACGCGATGGAGCTCGGGGCTCAAGCAGGACACAGGAGGCAGTGAGTGAGAGCAAGTACCAGGTGAGAGCGGGTCCCGCGCTGCGGGAGCCCGCGGCCGCTTTGTAGCGCCTCCTGGCGCTGGTTGGTGACATAGGCGGTCGTGCGCCGCAGTTGCAGGTGAGCTGGTCCTTCCCCCGTGGGCCCCGTAGGCAGAAACAACGTGATGGAGCTCGGGGCTCAGGCAGGACACAGGAGGCAGTGAGTGAGAGCAAGTACCAGGTGAGAGCGGGTCCCGCGCTGCGGGAGCCCGCGGCCACTTTATAGCGCCTCCAGGCGCTGGTTGGTGACGTAGGCGGCCGTGCGCCGCAGTTGCAGGTGAGCTGGTCCTTCCCCCGTAGGCAGAAACAACGCGATGGAGCTCGGGGCTCAAGCAGGACACAGGAGGCAGTGAGTGAGAGCAAGTACCAGGTGAGAGCGGGTCATTTGGGGTCTTATAATTTGTTAAGGAGGGAAGTGAGGGGACTTTTGTACACCTTACAAAAGAAACCATTCACCGTTGTGAGGGAAGGGTTACACTGAATATAGTAAGCTAAAGTACTTTAGCTCATTTTTGGAATAGCGAGAGAAGTTTATATATTTATTTATGGGGTGTTGTTGACTGATACATGTTACCTCGTGGCGTCCTCAACCCACTTTCTGCCAATCAGACAATGCCAAGATGGTGTTGGATTTTCGGTCTATTAACTTGGTTCTTGTCTCATTGACTACATATCCAGGGCATGGATATGTGAACATGTAACCTTTGGAAAGGATGGGGTCTCCAAGGCTCACATGGCTGAATTAATATAGAGATTGGACTTTGATGCATGATCGCCCTCAGAGATTTTCTCAGTCAAAAGCGCTGGGAAGTTACTAGCCTTATTGAATATGGAAACGATACTTCTGTTATTTATCAAGATGGAAATGTCTAGTAAGGACAGGTATGGGTGCGCTGAGCAGAATTAAGAAGGCCAAGCGGGGGTTGCTGAGCTGCAAATACTTCACCCATCCTTCTACCTGCAACCCCAGCACAGTGACATGATGCACAATCATGCAGACTCCCCAAGGTTTAGAGAGGGTGCACTCTAATGTTACTGAAACAGGCAGCACCACAGATATACAAAAGTCTCTGCCTGAGAGGTGGTTTTCACAGGGAAGCTCCCTTTACACTGCTGGTGCTGCCTGGACTTGTGCAATATCCTTGTCTCTGGAAACTTATTTGCAGTGCGCTTCGTCTAACCAGCTAAACTAGTGATCTTTAAAAAGCAAGCATACCTTAACGATTGCTAGAGTGGGTAGCTGGGTATTAATGCTGAGCATCATTAAAAAACATATATGGCCCAATAACACGTTGCACTGCGCCAGAATTACCAGGTGCGGAATCACAAATTCCAGCATTTATTTGCATCACTTCTCCACCCATTTAAACGCCTTTGTTCCCAGAATAGGGAATAACCATTCAGACAGACCTGGAATTGCTAGGACCTTTTCAGCATGGCTATCCCCAATTCCAATGACAAGTCTGTTCCCATTTGCCACCTGCAATGATAAGGTGGTAAATGAGAGTGGGGGGGCTTTGCGTGTTGTGGGGTGAGGGTCAGGCGGTGGGAAGCTTGTCAAGAGCAGGGCAGCCTGTGCTCTGTCTAGGGGAAGCTTTGCCTCTCTCCCTGTTGTGTGAGTGTCGGGTGTGACGATGAAAGTTCGAGCTTGGGCCTTCAGACGTGGCTCGAGTGTATGTAACTTTACCGGATGCATTTCTGCACCTGGTAACATTGGGCCCGGTGTGTCCACACCCAGTACTCCCAGGTGCAGGAACACCATGGCAGTTGTGATTGGGCAGAGTGGGGATACCCTTCGGCCAGATTTGTAATCAGCTCCGCAATGGCTTCTGGTTATATTCACAAATCCAGCCCCGACTCCACAGGTAATAAGACACAGCGGAGCCGCAGCAGCACTCTGTCAAGGCTTCTGTTGAACCCTCTATTGAAAACTCGAAGCAATGCTAATACTTCTGTGATGGAGCCACAGTTAGCGTCCTGGGCCAAATCCACGAGTGCCTGGAGCAGGGGCAGACACAAGGGCTGTTGAATGAGGCAGGAATGCCCGACTTAAAATGGGCAACGGAGAAATGGAATGATGATAGTCACCAGCGCTCGAGACAGAACAGGAGCACAAATCAAGCTACAGCGGAGAGCGGAGTGGGCTGATCCAATATGGCTTCCTAGTAACTACAGCGAGGCCTAACTCGCCTCTCTCTCCAGTAAGGTGAAAGCCTTACTCATGACTGCAGACCTTCTGGCACGCACAGGGCCGGTTTTAGCGCTGGTGGCGCCTGGTGCAACAATCATTTTTGGCGTCCCCACCCCGATGAAGTCTCCTACCACCAGGAAAAAGTGCCCTTCACCTCTCCAATCATGTTATTGCTAAAAACAGCCCCCCCCCCCCCCTCCCGGAGGTCAGCGCCCCCTCCACAGTTAGTGCCCAGTGCGGCTGCACCGGTCGCACTGCCCTAAAGCCGGTCCTGGGCACACCAGTGGATCATAGAGAAGGCGGTAATGAACGGCGCCGAACTGCCCTTTTATTGCATCGGGCATTTCCCCAGTGGGCAGGAGCCTTCGAGCCACGTTTCTGAAGGAAGAGGCTGAGACTTTCTCCTGCACCCCAGGTTAACTGGAGCTGGAACGGGTGCCTTGGTAGAGATAGAGGAAAGAGAAAGAGAGAGAAAAGCCAAATAAAGAGAGAGAGAGACGGAGCAGGGCTGGTTAGAACATTTTTGCAAGGGCATGGTAATGAACATAGAAACAAGCGACCTTTTGATTTCTATCTATAACGTTATTTATTTATTTTTTCCCTGCATCAAAACAACACTGGAGAGGAGGGCGGAATAGGTAAAAGGTCTCTCTTTGTGGAAGTTGAAAGGAAGGGAAGTTATTGCCCAACTCAGGAAGTCAACGACCGCCTGCAGAGTTCTGAACTTCAGATGCTCGGGAGATCAAAGGAGGTGCTTTTTGCTGCCTTTTTAGGGCCGAAAACGTTTGTAGTATTTTACAGATACTTAATAATGAGAGAAAGCGAAGTCTGTGAATTGAAACACCCTGCACACGGCGGATTAGCTCCTCGGATTCTCTCTTGCGTGTGTTGTAGCAGAGGCTGAGAGTGATTGAGTGGTGTGACCAGTCGCGTGGAATTGGTTCATCTTCTCACTTGGCTGTTCTACCTCCAGTGCTTGCGTGGTAATAAAAGTTAAACTCATGGGCCTAAAGATTTTCTTAGTAACCGAGTGCCAGGGTTGTCAAGTATTCACTGCCTAGTATTGATTCCTCTTCATGCCTCTTTCTTCCACTACCCTGCACCTCCTGTCTCTTTATCGCACTCTTGCAGGTTCTTTTTTATCTCTGCATTCTCACACTGTCACTGTTTTCTTGTCTTGCTCTTCCTCCTTCAATCATCCTATTCTCCCTCTCTCTTGCTCTGGGGCTCAGATTTTATTGTTAAACTTACATTCAACAAGTGGAACAGAAAAAAGAGTATTTAAAAAACAGGGAAATATAATGCCCATGTGACTTCACATTGATGTAGATAAAATATTAAGCAAAGGAAAGTTAACATAAAGGCATTTTTGCCATAGAGATTTTAGAGTTACTACCTATCAGCACTTTTCACATCAAAAGGGCCGACCGATTGATGGATGATTGATGGATCCGGCTGTGTGTGAGTCTTTAAAGAGGAGGGCCCTAAACATAAATCATTGAAACCCAGAGAAATCAAAAAGGAAAATACTCACAGGAGGATCCCCATGAGACAAGGTTCAAACTACAAACTATTAAGGTTTATATTAACATTTAAAAATCAACAAAGAAGACAAAAGGCAATAGTTAGTCAATCATTTAAGGCAAAAGGCAATGGCTAGTCAATTAATTCGAAATATTGACAATGCAAATATATGTAAAATATCATTGGCAGAGGAAACTAAACCCTAATCTAATCAATAGCCAGAACACTTTGTGGTCTAGCACAAGGCAAATGAGAGCAAATTGCCTTAATGACTTCTCAGTAAGGCAGGAGAGTGTAGATTGATAAACAGACTAACATGGAGTCTGCTCTCTAAGAAGGCGAGAGAAAGATCTGGCTTGTTTCCCAAATGAAGAGTTTTCATACACTTTTAAACAGAGAAACTGTACAGTCACTGTGGTACGATAAATAAAGTTACATTAAGCTATCCAATATAAAACAGAAAACACATCACATGGTCTAATGACTTTCACTCTACTTCTATTGAGTAATCCTGTATTATGCCCTACTGCAGAAAAAAGCACATAAAAAAATATAAACAACATCTTGGTTCGGACTTAGGAAGTGACCTTCAATTGAATACTGTTGTAAATCCGTCCTCTCCAGGAATTTCATAAACAGAAAATAATACATTTTAATAATTTTATATTGCGAGCAAGATCGTTGACCTAACTGAATTTCATACAATTGATCAAGTAATGAATGGAATATTTCAGGCTTATCGATGAACAGGGCTAGAGAAAACAAGGTAGCTGGTTCACATTCATAAACAGGCTGTAGGTTTGTGGTAGAAGATAGGCTCAGGTTAATTAGCAGAACACACAACCAGGAGATGCATCTGCTCTGCTTATCCCACTCTCTCCAACTCACAACCCAGCCGCACAATGCAACTCCATAATTCCATGACCTCATCTCTAAGTAGAGCAGAGCATAGAGGACATGGCGCAGACAGCACTTACAACTACATTTCCATGACACACTAAAAAGACAACGGTGGGTGCTGTTCTTTTCCTACTTTTCAGTGTAACATATTTTAATTCACATAAAAGGATGAAAGTAGATATTGCTCTTCCGAGTAACACAGAGTCTAGTAAATAAAAATTCCCGCTGTGGAACACAATATCAGTGGAATTCCATTGTGAGCTACCAGGTAAGTGTTCCTTTGTACAAGTTGTGTACATGTGGGCATGACAGATAGATGGTACAAATAACCCCTGCTAGCCGACACAGGTGAGCCGCTGACACGCTTAGCTAAAGTCTCATACCTATGGTGTAGTAAGCCCACACATTAAGTCCCTTTTCTTGGCACTTCTTCTGTTTTCTATAACTCAGCTGCACCAGTTGAAGAAAATCACACACACTCCTCGCCATGTGGACAAGATCCAAATCTAAATGTAGCTTTTCTGTTTACGAGTCATTCCCAAAGCCCGTTTTTGGCTCAAACTCCTCAGAGGAAGTGCTGCCAGGGATCTATTCATTTTTACTAAGAGCATCCTTAAAACTGCTGGCAGAGCAGCTGGAGGCAAAGAGTTGTAAAACTCAATGAAAAAAGTAATGAGGGCTATATTTACATCTTAGGAATGCGTGAGGACGGCGTATGAGCTGAACTTAAACAGAGAACACAATGAGAAGATATCCATGAAGCAAACAAAATGGCAATTTCTAGACCTAACATGTTTTTTTAATACTATTTTATATCCCATAGCTTTTATCTCACTGTCCTGGCATGTTCAACACCATGTAATTATTGCCGTCTAGCCTTGGTAATTAATAAGGTTTAAAGTGTAATTTTATTTTCACTGACGTTATGGCAGAATTGCCTAATTTGGAGTGGTGTTTGTGGTGATCTGCTTAGGGGCCACTGGCACTCAAATAACGGACACTCACACTGGTCTTATTCTTTACTAACTGACCACGCCTTATGATGTTAACGCTGTAGTTGGGGACCCCCTCTAAATAGGATAATTTGAGGTCAGGGAGAAGAGGGGAAAACAATAGCACATTATGAAAAGGCTCCCTCGTGACCTATCTTATTGAATCCAATCTATTGGCTATTCTTCAACATGGGCTAACATAAATGTGCTTAAGCAACAACAAAATATCATTCAGGGGTATTAATTCAAATATGCTTTGTATTTAATATTTTATGAAATTGTTATGTTTAATTGTATGTAAATGTTTGAAACAATATTCTCATATTTTCAAAAAAATAATAAATTATAAAAAAATAAGGAAAGTGTTGATATTGAAAAGAACTAAATAAATAAAAATCCAAATGTATCCATGTTTTTGATATTTTGTTGTTGCTTAAGCACATTTATGTTAGCCCATGTTGAAGAATAGCCAATAGATTGGATTCAATAAGATAGGTCACGAGGGAGCCTTTTCATAACACGCCTTATGATGTGCCTGCCTTTTATTTTGCCTACAACCTCGGGACGCCAGACTGTACTATTGTCTGGATGCCCAGGGGGACTATTTCAAAGTAGGTTAATCTCACACACTTAAGAACCCCCTCCATGTTGTATCCTGAATGGGTGGGTCCTAGTGACCCACAACACTAAAGCCCTCCCCTATTTATGAGTAAACAAAAACTCAAACATTTTTATTTTAAAACGCTTATCAATGCCACAAGACAAAAACCTGGTCCACTTCACTGAGACAAGAGGAAATGTGGCAGTGGTTATTCCAACATGAAGTTCTTAAGTCACTGTGATGGGGCCGGATTGGCTCAGAGGTGATATCCCTCCACATCCCCTCGCTGGGTCACACACAGGGACATGGGGCTACCAGAACAAGGTGATACTGACAAGGGGCTTGGTGCTTGGAGGTGAAACGGTGGAACACCTTCTGACAATGGTCACCCTTGCTGCCGGCTTCATACTGTCCTGCGGCCATTACCTTGGTGGGCGAGTTCAACTCTTCTTCCAGACCTCCCCCCAACCGTTCACCCCCTCAGGCAGACCACAACCAAGGGTCTTGCACTTCCCAAAAATGTGAAATGTTCTGAGTGACAGTTTCTGTCCCTCAGTGAGCAGTGATCATGGTCCCCTTCCCAGCTGTGATGATCCATAGGGCTTTTTCAAAAGGCAGTCGTAATTTCCCTCTGAGGTGCCAATCTTGTACCAGCACCCAGTCGCCAAGTTTGAGGATGTGCTGGTATGGCCTCTTTGTTGAGGCATATTCGTTGTTGATGGATCCCGAGCATCCGATTGATTGTGAGGTTGGGGCACTCTGCCCATAAAGGGTGATGAGGAATCATGTTCATGATCATTCACCCCAGGCACGGCCGGCTGGGAGCAATCCCTGTGGTGGAATGCGGCCTCACCCGGTATTTCAGCAGACAAGAATAGATGGCCCTTTCCACGTTCTTGCCTTTGGTTGTCGCTATTCGGATAACTTTTGTCATGGTTCGTACAAATATCTCCATCTCTCAATTGGCCTGGGGGCCATCTGGGGGTAATACATCTGTGCTTGGTTTTGCAGGACTGCAGATATTAGGCCCACTCCCGGCTGTTGAAAGGGGTCACATTGTCTATATGAAATTCCCCTATCAGTCCATGAGCAGCCATGATTTTTTCCATCTTTGGTATTTCCTCGGAGGCAGAGGTGGATGCCACAATTTCGACTTCTGGGTAGTGGAAGAAATCACATATCATGATGAGCATGTGCGCGCCATAAGGGAGGCTTTCTAAATCAGAGCTCACATGCTGCCACAGGACTGTTGGGCCTTCTTCCATAATGGGTGGGTGGATCTGGGGGATTGCAAGCTTGGCAGGCGATACAGTCTCTAACGGTCGCTTCCACACCCTGATCCAGCCCCTCGAAACCACACATTGCTTCTTAGTCTGGTCTTAATCTTCATCATTCCCTCGTGCGCCCTGTGAGCTAAATGAATCACTTGCTATTGTAGGCTGGGTATGCTGGATAAGACCAAATGGGATCCTCCCATTAGGCAGCCTTTGGCGGTTACTGAGAGCTCTTGCTTCGCTAAGTACAGGGCTTTCAGCATCAGCTTGGCATCTCCAGTCCAGCAGGCCGATTGTGTGTTGCCTTCCAGTCACTGGCACGTACAGCTTTGATGGCCAGTTGAGGAAGTCATCATGTTTGTTGGCTGCCACAAAGACCAACAGGGACATAGGTAACGGCTTGGACCTTTCTACCAGCAAACAAACATACTCTTCTGTGTCCTGCGCCTCGTTTGCTTCTGTTGGAGTGGCATGCCATGACAGGAAATTGACTGGGTTTTGGGTGCCTGGTCTGTATACAACCGTGAAGTTGCATTCTTGCAACTGCAAAATCCATTTCTCGATCCGTGGGGGCGCTTTGGATACTGATCCCTTAAAGAGTGGTATTAACGATTTGTGGTCAGTATAGATGATGAACGGGTGGCCATACAGATAGACATAGAAGTGGCATCACCCCCAGTGAATCGCAATGGCTTCCCTCTCAATCTGTGAATAACTTTGCTCTGTGGATGTTAAGGTCCTGCTGGCATAGGCGACTGGGGCCCATTCCCCACAGCCCTGACGTTGCCACAGCACCACTCCTAATCCAGTAGGGCTTGCGTCTACAGCCAACTCCGACTCCTTTTTCAGGTCGAAAAATAGCAGCATCATCTTGGCCAACAGCGCATCTTTGGTGTTCTTGAAGTCTGTTTCCTGCTCCCCGCTTCAGACCCTGGGGCTGGATGCTTTCATCAGTTTGCTGAGAGGCCAAGTGAGGTCTGAAAGGTTCTTCATAAACCAGCCACAATATATCACCATACCCAGGAAGCTCGAACCCCAGCCACTAAGGTGGGACAGGCACATCTTGATTTTCTTGTACTTTCACCGGATCCCGGCCAATGCCTTTTCCTGAAAATTGATATCTGAAAAAGCCGATGCTCTTTTATAGAAACTCACACTTTTCCTGATACAGTGTCAGGCCTTTATCCTTGAGTATCATAAAAACCCCTTGCAGGCATGTGAGGTGGCTGTCGAGGGTAGGTGCATGGACCAAAATGTCATCACTCATGCTGAGGATGCCTTGGAGGTCCACCAAGACGTCTCCTAGGATGTTCTGGAAAACTTCAGCTGCACTCGAGATTCTGAAATTCAGCTTGGTATACCTTCGAATGATGACATGTGTTGAGGAGGTGGTTATGGATTGGGAATCTGGATGGAGGGGAGTCTGGTGGTACCCCGAGCGTAGAATCATCTTGGAAAACCATTGCGAATCTGCGAGTTCCCCAAGTATGTCATCTATAGTTGGCATCAGGTGGAGTTCTCTCTTGATGGCCACATTCAGCACCCTCATATCTATGGACATCCGTCTGGTTGCTTTGGCTACTTGGCGACCACGATGGTGAAGACACAGGGGGTGGGGCCCGGTGACATTCTCAATGATGCCTGCTTCTTTGAGGTGCCGAAGCTCTTGCTCTACTTTGGGGTGAAGGTGGAAAGCCACCAGCTCAATATACTTGTTGATGTGGAGTCATATAGTCTGGTCATTTAGGCACCCAATGCCTTTGAACAGTGAGGCAAACTTGTGCGTGAGGGTGTCGATCTCATTGGCATAGACTCTGAATACAAAACACACCAAACCAAGTTCTTGGGCTGTTTGTCAGCTTATTAGAAACCCTCTGCCTTTGTGGGATACATAGATCTTGGCTTCTGTGGTGGCATCATGGTGGGTGATCCATGTAAAGAAATAGGGACCCCTGGGGAGAAATCATGGTCTCAAGGGCAGAGAACAAGAGAACTAACGCAAATGCATTTGTCATGGTGGGTGATGTCACCGTGGAAGACTCCTGAGAGTCTTTGAGGTGATTGGTTGCCAAAAGCGTACACCTTGACTTTGGTGGAGCTTAACCTGGGTGGGGTCGGCAGTTTCTGGTATAGGTCTGCAGCCATGAGATTAATGGAGGCCCCTATGCCGATCAGTACTGATCGAGTGGTATTATATTGTGACCTCGTATTTGGGGGAGACGTGGGCAGCTGAGCCTTGTGGTTCTACAGCATGTACCACATGAACAGTTTCTTGCTCATCATCGTCCATATCACTTTCTTCCAGTACCTCGGAGTGGGTGTCGATGTTGCGCACAGTCTGCTTGGCTAGGGAACTGGGTTGCTTAGGGGCGAACGGCCGACCTTAGAGAAAGGATTCAGTTTTTCGCAGGCTCCACACTTTTTCCCCCATGCTGGGCAGTCACCTTGATGGGGGAATGGCCCCCCACACCATAGGCAGGGTCAGCTGGATGGCCTGGGCGCCTCTGACTTCGGCTTGTGAGGCTGTCTGTTAACGGCGTTGACGGGCTCTGTCTTGATCGGTTGTTGTAGCACTGTCTCCATGTATACCGCCCATGCCTAGGACAGTTCCTTGGACTGCCCCAGGGCTAGAATTCCTCCTCCACCTGCAGGACTTGTTTGTGGAGCTTTACAGAGGCACACCATTGAATAAATAGCGCTATGAACTCATCTTCCTCGTCTGGTAGGCTGCACGTAAAGGCCAGGTCTCTCAGACGGGTGTAGAAGACATCTACAGACTCATTGGTTTTGGGTGTGCCTGCCAGAGGAGGAAACATTTGTAGTCTGGGTTTGCAAACAGTTCTATATGGGCAGTGATAGCATTCCTGAGTGTCATGTGTTCGGGGCAGCCCATCGTCCAGGACATACTTGGCGATTTTATGCACATCCGCTCCTCCCAGGTGGAGGAGTAGTGCCCTCATCCTCTCGTCTGCTGTGTTCACAGCCTCAAAGAAGGTTTCGAGGCACTCGATCCATGCTTTCCATCTTGCGGCCTTAGTTGGCATATAGCCCGTCACAGAAAAAAGCTGTGGGGCAGGAGTGGTCGTCATCTCCCTGGGCCACTAGGGCTGAGACGGGACAGGTGTACTGATGCAGTGGGTGCAGGTGTAGCCAGGCCGTGGGCGGTGAGACTTGGGCACAGAAGCCGAAGGCATGGGGGCTAGGGTAGGTTGGGGCCAAGTGGTACTGCTAGTGAGCACCGGGCTGGCCATGAAGGAATGACCCAGGACACCATTCAACGGTCCCTCACAGTGGGAAGCTCTGCAATCACTTGCCGGAGGCCTCCAAAACCAGCCTGCGTCATGTGAAGGTGGAGTATAGGTCTCACGACTGGGCAGCGGGCTCTGCTGAAGCTCCTCTTCAGGGAGATGTCCAATGTGGGCCTCCAGGCCCAACTGCGGCTGGAGGAGTGGGGTGGGGTTGCCTCAAGTGGCGAGTGAAGCACACGTTGTTGCCGACCCATGCGGCTGAGGAACAGGCCAGAGGAAACTCTGGGCCAACAGACTAGGTCTTGACACACCACGTGTCTAGTGCAATGCAGATGCTCCAGGCGAGGCAGCTGTTAGGTCGGACTTGGGCATCTGCCGTGGGATGTGCAGTGCCGGTTGCTGCTGCATATGCAGCTCAGGGCGAGGAGGAACCTGTCGGCACTCCTGCTGTGCAGGTAAATGGCGCGCTGGGGTGGCACCGTGCAGCGGGAAGCTTCGCCAGGTATCGTTGCACAGGGTCAGGTAGTGCAAGGCCTGCTGTAGAGCCGCTCCTGACAAGCAGGGGTGGCGGCTGTCGCACACCGGGTTCGCAGCGTCCTCGTCGCCAATGTGGTGATCTGCTTAGGGGCCGCTGGCACTCAATGACACACACAGTGGTCTTATACTTTACTAACTGACCGCGCCTTACTACGAGCCGCCTTTCATTTAGCCTACTACATCTGGACACCAGACTGTACTATTGTCTGGATGCCCGCGGGGATATTCCAACATATGCTAAAATCACACACCTAAAAAAACCCTACGTGCTGTATACTGAATGGGTGGGTCCTAGTGACCCACAACACTACAATGTTGATTTTATTGCTTTTTATAAATCTGTTTGCGTGCACCGAAGCACCCCCCATAAGGCACCTCATAGAAATTTAGGAAATCCATTTGAAATATTACATCATCTAATGGGTGTGTGATTGAGTGTTGAACAAGTGAGGCTTGTGGCCTACACAAAATGTAACTACGCATAATTTTAAACATTACATAATTGTGCGAAGAAGCCATACAATGCAAACAAAAAAAACAAATCTTTGCTAATCGAATAATAAACTGTAGCCCAGAATGACCATGCGCTTGTGCAGGAGCTTGTGCGATGGAGGTGGCACTTCACCCCACAAAGGGAAGTGCTGATGAACGTTTCAGATCTACAGATGTTGTGATGCTAAAAGTTAACCCTTGCATGGCTCCAGATTGCTTTGCTACATTAAGGGCCAACCCTTTTCTAATTCAAGCAGAGAGGAAGTGTCTGAGGTAGACCTATGCAAACTCCCTAAGCTTTGATGCAGACTGCTGAGCCATATTAACTATAAAGGCCTGATCCGGCCTTGCATCAAAACCTAACGTCAGATAAAAGCAGGTGCAAGCAAGTTGCCATTTTTTTCACTTATGATATCTACATATTAAAGGTGTGTTTTAGTGGAAAATAAGCTTCTAAAAAAGCTTTCCCCTTTTTTAGCTATTGCATAGGAACTTGTACCGTGGGTGGGGGGTGTCCTTTGGCACAAATTCCACATACAAAACTGTTGGCTTGCATTTGAGCTATAGCGTAAGTCTGTGGCCCAGATTCTCGTAGGTGTCAGGCAATGCAGCGCAGCACCCAAAGATGCTGTGATGTGTTGCGTGACAGGGAGGGAGCAGGAGAGTGCCATATTAACATAGAAATGTCTCTCTACTCCCCTTTCCTTAGTGCCGGTGCTGATTTTAGCTACAGAGCGCCATGCACACACCTTAGCACTACTGCGGTGGGTTTGGGCGTGAGTCTAGCATAGGTTTTGTACAGGAAGATTTCCCTTTTTATACAATATACTATGCCTAGACAAGTTTAAAAGCTTTTCCTACTTTGTATGTGTACTGTACAGTGCAGCACGCCTGCAAAGTCGGAAAAGCAAGGAGAAATGAAAACATTTCTCCATTTAATGCCTGCTATTCAGCAGCATAAACCTTTGGCACTAAACCCTTTCTACTGATGTTTGAGAATTGGGTTTAGCATCAAAAAGCATGGGTGATCGCAGGGGTACACCCATGTAACACCCCCTTGACGCAAGGTAATACACAGCTACTTTGCGTTAGTTTTCCTTTCAAACCAACGCAAATACCAATTTGTGTTGGTTTCTGAATTCCCCAAAAAGTTTAGCATGACAAAAGTAACGCTAACAAGGCGCTAAACCTTTGAGAATCTGGGCCTGCGTGTCAAGCTAAACAGCATTTTTGTGCAAGTGCCGCACATGATGTCATCAGCAGGTAGTTCTTAGTATATCTGCCGCTGCACAGCTGTTTATGGCTAGTGCAACACAGTACTGCTATTTTTCATGCAGCGCTCCATCGCGTGAAGATTAGTAAATCTGACTCCATGTTAACAAACCACATTGTAAAGAGTCGGGCCCTAGGCCCCCATACACTATAAGTAAGCACGTGAACAGTGATATGCTATATGGAACTGGCCCAGGGCACGTGAGCCTGGCCCCTTTTATTGACAGGGTTACATGTTCTGTGACACCTGTGATGGATGGGTGTGGGGTGATGGTGTAAGCCAGCCCTCAGGGAGTGGCTGGTAAAGCCATACACACCGAAACACTAGAACAGTGGCCAGCCGGTCACTACACACATGATATCCAGAATTTTTACTTTCCTGAAATCTAAAGGAACGGCCATCCGCTAACTGTTTCACTTAAACATTTTAAATCGAGATTCGGATGACTTTCAAACTTAGCATCTTACCACATTTGTTTGAGAAGCAAAGTTGTGATTTCTTCGCTGCATGCACCTTTAGCTTGGTGTTGATCCTGAAGTCTTTTTTTCTTTGCTCTTTTAACCCACACACCCCACTTCCTTTAATAGGCCTGTTTTTCTATCTTCACCTGATATCATACACCTTATGAAGGAATGTAAAAATCAATACTGCTAGCTATTATCTCCTCATTCTTAACATCCGCTAACAACATAAAACCAGTCATAGGAATTGTCTAGATTCCAGTTTAGATGGAAGAATCGCCGCTGGCAGCAATGGCTCCTGTCATCTGTCCCCCTGACCTTTCTATGCCTTTGACCAGACAGTAATTGCTTTAAATGTTGGCCATCGCCAAAACTTCCCATTTCCGGTTTGCTTTATTGTGCAAGCTCAATGACGGTTCTTGTTAATTTATATTTTTGTATAAGGATATATTTATTTTGAACTGTTCCTGTGACTTGAAGATAGCTGTTGCTAAACCATATTTCTGTGAGATCTGTGAGACATGTTGGGATATATTTAGTTTTGGTGTCTACCTTGACGTCTACCCTTAGCACTGCCACTCTAAATTCTGAGAACTGATTTTCATTTTCAAAATCTTCCAAATAAATAAATAATTATATGTATTGTAAGCCGCTCTAAATTTTTGGTAATCCATGTGTGGTATTGTGATGAGGGTTATTGAATAAACATTTGCACACTGGATTTGACAACTGCTGCCAGAGAAGTATTTTCAGGACAAGTGAAGTGTTGGCCCACTAGTATATTGCATTTATTGATGGATTTAAACCAGGTGTTCACCATCTTAGAAACATAAAATGATGCTACTTAAGTGTTCTACCTGAACTCACTGTTTCAAAATAGTGTTAAGCCTCGAGGAAGGTTCTTCAAATATGATTGAGGAGCCAGTGGGATAGAAGAAGTTTTTTCATTTACAGGTTAGGCCCTTAGGTACATGGCTGGTTTTGGACCTGGCCCTCTCTGGCCCGTTTTGCCTTCGCCCCTCCTGTTTTCTGATCCCATTTTGTTGGCTTTAGGACTTTGCACACTTTACCACTGCTAACCAGTGCTAAAATGCTTGTGCTCTCCCCTCTAAACATGGTAAAATTAGCTTACACCCAATTGGCACATTTAATTTACTTGTAAGTTCCTAGTAAAGTGGTACTAAAGGTACTCTGGGATTGCAAAATACATGCTACTAGTGGGCTGAAGCACGTATTGGGCCACCCACTTAAGTAGCCCTTTAAAACCTGTCTCGGGCCTGCCATTGCAACCTGAATGTGCAGTTTTAAATTGCCATTTCGACTTAGCAAAATAAACCCTTTGCCAGGTCTAAACCTTCCTTTTTAGGCAGAAGCATCTGGTTTGCTAAAGACATCTTGGGGACATTCAGAAAGCTTACCTGGTAATGCATTCCACCCGTTGCTTACCATTAGCTTTGTGGTTTGTAACTCACATTTCCTGGCTTTCTGTTTGTTGGCTTTATTTGTTTTACACTGTCCAGAGTGAGTTCGTCCCACCCAAGGAGCAAAGACTTTTTACACTAACTCTCCTTATATTCTTTCACGAGTGCTCCTTTCTGTAAACAGGTAGTAAGGAGGACAAGGGTACCCCAATATGTGAACCGGGGGTAGTAAACTGTTTAGGGAAACAATGGTTCTGATGTGGCCTAAAGGTCCAAGTCGAAGTGACCCTGTGGGGGGCACTAAAGGTAGAGATTAAGAACTTAAGAATTTGGGGGCATATTAGCAAGACCCACGTTAAAATTATCGCCGTTTTAGCGACAGGAAACTGCCGCTAAAACGGCGATAATGGGCTTGCTAATATGCGTTATGGAATTCCAATAGAAGCCCAGGTTAGATGTCCTACACATCTAACCTGGGCTTCATTGGAATTCTATAACGCATATTAGCAAGCCCATTATCGCCGCTTTAGCGGCAGTTTCCTGCCGCTAAAGCGGCGATATTTTAACGTGGGTCTTGCTAATATGCCCTAAGATCTTAATCTCTACCTTTAGTGCCCCCACAGGATCACTCAATTGACCTTAGGCCACATCAGAACCATTGTTTCCCTAAACACCTTTCTGTAAACAGGCCTGTAAGTCTTGTTCTTATCTTATCAAATTTTCGGTGCATTCAAAGAAAGAGGTCGAATGTCAGGCTCTGTCTTTTGAGGGAGCTTTATGTTTACTTTTCTTTCTCTGACTCCATAGTGAGAGGATTTATGTGACAATCTTGCTGCATACTGCGGATAGGAAAGGGTTTGTTTTCTAACAAACAACATTTAGATTAACTGTGCAATTATTTCAAAACTGTATAGTTTTATTAGTAAAACTGTATGTCTGTGCAAATGCAATGGTCATTTCAATCGAAAATGTGTTGTCTGTAATGGCAATGTGCTACCACACCATGTATACTCCACTCTGTACCACTCCACTCTACTCTGTACCACTCCACTTCACACCACTGAACTGTACTGCAGTCTGCGCCACTGCACTCTACTCCACTCTGTACCACTCCACTGTATGCCGCTGCACTCTACGCCTCTCTACTCTACTCTGCACCACTCTACTCTATGCCAATGCACTCTACGCCACTCTCCTCTACACCACTGCACTCTTCGCCAGAGCAATCTATAAAACTCTAGTCTAGGCCACTCCACGTTACGCCACTCTGAAACACTGCACTCTACGCCACTGCATTCTATGCCAATACATTCCACGCCAATGCACTCTACGCCGTACCACTCAACTCTACACCCCTGCACTCTACACCAATCAACTGTATGCCACTTGAATCTACTCAGCACTACTGAAATCTATGCCACAGCACTGTGCACCACTTTACTCTATGCCATTACACTCTATGCCACTCTACGCCACTGCACTCTACCCTGCAGCACTCGATTCTGCTCTGAAACAATCTACTCTATGCCACTGCACTCTATGCCACTCTACTCAATGCTACTGCACTCTATGCCACTGCACTCTACATCACTACTCTATGCCACTACACTCTACTCTGCACCAATGTACCCTATGCCACTGCACTTTTAGCCACTCTACTCTACGGCAGTGCCCTGTACGCTAATGCACTGTGCGCCACTCTACTCCACTGCACTTTACAACACTCTGCTCTGCACTACTGCATTCTATGCCAATGCACTCTATGCCAATGCACTCTACTCTGCATCACTCCACTCTGTGCCACTGCACTCTGCAGTACTCCACTCTATGCCACTGCACTCTGCACCACTTTACGCCAATGCACTCTCCGCCACTCTACTTTGCACCATTGCACTCTAAGCTACTGGACTCTATGCCACTGCACTCTATGACACTCTACTCTGTAACACTCCACTCTGCACCGCTGTACTCTATGCAATTCACTCTACACCAGTCCACCCTACTCTACTGTACGTCATGCCATTCTATGCCACTGCACTCTACTCTGCACCACTCTACTCTATGCCACTGCACTCTACGCCAATGCACTCTATGCCACTCTACACCACTGCATTCTATGACACTCTACTCTGCAACACTGCACTCTATGCCACTGAACTCTAAACCACTCTACTCTGTACTACTGCATTCTATGCCAATGCAGTTCATGACACTGCACGGTATGCCACTCTTCTCTGCATCACTCCACTCTATGCCACTGCACTCTGCAGCACTCCGCTCTATGCCACTGCACTCTATGGCATTATACTCTTCTCTGCACCACTCTGTACACCTCTCTACTCTGCTCCACTCTATGCCACTGTATTCTATGCCACTCTACTCTACTCTGCACCACTGCACTCTACGCCACTGTACTCTATGCCACTCTACTCTATACCACTGCACTCTACGCCACTGCACTCTACTATGCAAAACTCTAAACAACACTATTGCATTGTAAGCTGCTGAATTCTATGCCACTGCATTGTATGCCATTATACTCTGCAACACTACGCCAATGCATTCTACACCAGTCCATTCAGCTCTATGCCACTCCACTGTATGCCACTCTACACAACTCCACTCTATGCCACTACAATACATGACACTCTATGCAGCTCCACTCTACTCCACTCTACTCCACTGTTCGCCATTCCACTTTACACAACTCCACGCCACTCTCCTCTACACCACTAACTTTTAGCAATGCTTAACAGCAGCCATGCTGGCGCACAACATGGCTAAAACACATTGGCAAAGCCAATAATTCTTGCATAGGCGAGACCTATTGGCTTTGCCAGTGCTTGCTAATAGGTATAAGTCACAACTAGGGTAGGCACTAAACTGCCAATGGGGCAGGGTGCATTTTACTTAAAAGGTTGGACATGCACTTTTAAGTTTTATATGTCCTGGTAGTGAAAAACTCTAAAATTTGTTTTTCACTATTGCAAAGCCTGCCTCTACCCATAGGATAACATTGCGTTACCTTATTACACTTAATAAAGTATAACTTTTATTTGGGAGCAGGTAGGAATGTCATGTTTGGTGGCTAAGGAATTGCAGCTTAAACCCCTCTTTAAGGATAAAGTTTGATTTTAAGTTACAATTCTGAAAATGCCACTTTTAAAAAGTTGGCATTTTCTTGCCCTAACCATTTGGTGTCTGCAGCCTGTTTCTAGGTCACATGATGGGGTGTAGTTGGTATTTATGTATTCCTCCCAGATAGCCACACAATACAGGGTTTGGATGTTGGCAGGATGAGCCATACTGACTGGATGAGGGGGGTGGAGCTGTCACTTGTCACATTTGGATTTCAAAGACTCTGCCTCTGCTCACAGACAAAGGACTTTACAGTAGCCTATTGTGCCTGCAGACAGACTGGGACCAGGGCAGGGAGGCAGGACATTCCAGACACTTCTGTAGAGGAAAAACTCCAGAAGTTTCTTCCACTTCAAAGTAGGCACCAGGTATAATAAGGCGACCCTCAGACCCACTCTTCGGTACACTCCTGGACCTGTGGATACTACAGAAAAAGGAATGCCCACCTGACCTGATTTTTTTTTTTTTAAACAGATTTTATTGGGTTTCAAACAGACATTTAGTAAGGCACATCAATTTTACAAATTACGTTAATTCAGGTGTATTCGTCCATGAACTTCAGTTATTTTTCAAGTTGATCTGGAGTGCCGTGCCAGTTGCCCAGGACCTCACCCCCGCTACCCACTTAATAAAGGTAGTACAGTGTACTACCCAGTTAGCCCATCAGGGTCTCTGCTATTAGTCCGTATAGTCACTGCTCAACATTTTAACCCACCCCCAACTAACCCCCCACCCTTACCACCCCCCAGACGTGTCACATGCGACCGGGCTCTTATCCGTATGATCCGGGGATGTCATGCTCTGTGCTCTGCTAGCTGCCATTATAATTCTATACCACTAGTCTACCGGTAGAGGAGTAGCTGCTCTTGTTTATCTGCTCCAGTATTCAACGTACTCCAGGGTCTAGTGTGTGGGGCTCAACCTTCACCGTCAGGGGCCTCTCCTGCTGGGTTTTCATCCCTCTCATCTATCGGGTTCTTTAGCAGTTCCACTAACGTTGCCCATGCCCTGGCCATTTCCATTGCCTTCTTGCTCCCTGTTTTTTTGGCTATTTGCAACCTGACTGCCCCCTCGCATTCTGCCCATTTAACAAATTCTTTCTTCCATCTGTCTATGTTAGGGCCAACTTTTGATTTCCAATACCTGGAGATGTCCCTTTTAGCTAAGACCAGTCCCAAACGCAGAAACTTACTCGTCACCTTATTCTTGGCTGTGTGGGGGAACCACTGTAGTAGGCAATACCCAGGTGTTACTACTATCTCCCTATCGGTCACATCCACTAATAGTGTGGTTACCCCTTCCCAGAAATACCCCAGGTTCGGGCAGTCCCAGAACATATACAGGAATTCTGCTCCTTCCATACTGCAAAGTGGCAAGAGGCTGTTTGCATTGCAAAGCATTTGTTAATCTTGCTCGGAGTAAGGTAAGCTCTGTGCAATACATAGTAATGTACCAATTGGAACCTAGCGTTTCTGGTGCTCTTCCATGCCCTTTCTACTAGCTCCCCCCACACTTTCTCGGCTATAGCCTCGCCCAAGTCGACCTCCCATTTTTGACGCAGCTCACTCAGAGGTGGGAGTGTTTCGTGTGTAAGACGCCTGTAGAGGCATGTGACCTCTTTAAAGGTACCAGCCGCTGTCACCCCATATTGGCACCCTGCCGATGTCTGCGGCTCTATAAGTCCCCCCGCCAATGTTTCCATATGGCTGCAGTGAGGGTTGTGTGTAACAAGAAATCCCCTTCTGGCAAGTCATATCTCTCCCGAAGGTCGTTGAATGGGATCAGGGTACCCTCTTCATATAAGTCCCCCATTGTGGATATTCCCATCCCCCCCAGGCCTCCAGTCTATGCCAATCTCCCCCATGGGGCAGCGCCTCACACATAGCTAATGGGATCTCTGGGGCATAGGGGCATTTAATCCGAGCTCGCCGTAAGCTTTTATTCCAGCATTTGCGTACCGTTTTTAGCTCAGTGGGGATAGTATGGTCCCGGATAGGAAGCTTCAGTATTACTTGCGATAGTAGTCGCAGGTTCGGGGCCTCATCTCCCTGGTCCTCTGTTCCCCTAAGTCTTCCTGCCACCCACTTCGTGAGCCACTGTAACTGTGCCGCGAGGTAATGGTACTCAAAGTCGGGTACGGCCATCCTCCCTCCGCTCTTGGTCTCATAAGGGTGGTGAGCGCTACTCTCCGTCTGCCGGTCCCCCATATGAGCCCCGACACCATCGATTTGCGTTGGGTAAAATGTCGTGCCGGTATCCAGACTGGCAGTGTTCCGAAGTAATACAAAAGTCTTGGTAGTGTCACCATTTTTAGGAGGGCAACCCGGCCAGCCACCGACAATGGGAGAGTCCCCCAGAAGTTGAAACTACCTTTGGTTCCCCTTAAGGCTCTCCCTATATTACTTTCCAGTAAATCCCCTTGCGCATGGTATATCTGGGTGCCCAGATATGTCGAGCAACGGTCCTCCCATTTCACTCCTTCTGTCTCTTGTGGGCCTACTCTATCCGTCTTGGTAGGGAAGAGGCACGACTTCGCCCAGCTAACCCTAAGGCCCGCCACTTTTCCTAGTCTATTTAGGACCTCTTTAGCCCCACGAAGCGTGTCTCTTGTGTCTGCCAGGAACAGCAGCAAATCATCTGCGTACCGTGCAATATGATGTATCTGCCCGTACACCTCTAGGCCCCGGAAGTGCTGGCCTGTTCTAGCCTGTGCCGCCAGCGTCTCCATAGCCAGGGCAAATAACAGGGGTGACAGCTGGCAGCCCTGCCTCGTTCCCGGTCCACTCCGCAAGCGTCAGACATCAGACCGCCCGTCTTAACCCTGGCGGTGGAGTCCTTGTAGAGAAGAGCCGTCCACCCCACAAACTCATGCCCCAGCCCAAATTTCCTCATCACCTGGAATAGATAAGGCCATTCAAGGCTATCGAATGCCTTCTCAATGTCTACAGCGAAGATAGTAGCCTTCTTCTTCCGTTAGGAGTCGGCTTCCAGTACATGCAGGAGACACCTAACATTCAGTGCCGTGTTTCTGGTGGGAATAAAGCCCGCCTGGTCTCTGTGTATCAGTGTCGTCATATGTGGGAGAAGGCGGGTGGCCAGGATTCGGCTCAGGATCTTGTAATCCAAATTAAGCATGGAGAGCGGTCGGTATGCCATTCTGTCCCATGCTGGCTTCCCCGGTTTAAGCAGCGGGATAATGGCCACTTCTCTCGTCGACTCAGGCAAATGTCCCTCCTGTTTCGCCCAGTTATATAGGTCCACCAGCCTAGGAGCTAATAGCTCAACATATGCTGAGTAGAACTCTACCGGCAGTCCATCTGTCCCTGGCGTCTTATTCCTGGCCATGGTCTTGATGGCCCCTCTCACCTCACCCACCTCTATATCCCTTCCCAGATTTTCTGCTACTACCTCAGTTATCACCGGGAGCTCCACGTCCCTTATAAAACCGTCAAGATCATCATCCGTCGGGGCCAGTCTGCTCTTGTACAGGTCAGTATAGTAGTCCAGAAACAGGTCATTAATGTCCTGTTGTCTGTGGCGAATCTCTCCTCTCTGCCCTTTTAGCTCTAATATTACCGACCCTCTCCTAGCCGGGTTAGCCAACCAGGCCAGCAGGACCCCAGATTTGTCCCTTTCAGAGTGGGCCCGTATCACATATTTTTTATAATCGAAGCAGCGCAGCGGCTCCACTTGCTCGGCCACTGCTTCCTTGGCCACCAATAGCTCCTCTTGTTTGTCTCTTCTTTCAGGCCTCTCCTTCTTGAGATCCCAGAGTCTCTGCTCAGCCACCAATGGGTCCTGTAGAAGCACCTTCCGTACTCCCACCCTCTCCGAGATACAACGCCCCCGAATAACCGATTTAAAGGCGTCCCACTCTATAAGCGGGTTTGTCGCCGTGTTAGCATTTTCTAAAAAATATTGTCCAATAGTGGTACCCACTGTCGCATGGAAGACCTGGTCCTCTAACTCTTCAGGTCGCAAGCGCCAGGTGGGGATTTTGGGCCTCGTGCAGGACCACACTAGTCCCAATAATACTGGGTTATGGTCTGAAATTGTTCTGGTAAGATATTCACTGGTTTGTACACACTCGTGCACGTCAGGGGAGCACAGTATAGAATCTAGGCGGACATGGAGCTCATGCAGTACCGAGAAAAAGGAATAATCCCTGTCCTCAGGGTGTTGCGCCCTCCAGGAGTCCACCAGTCCCCACTGCTGTTGCCATTGTCAGCGCGCCTCTGCTAGTTTATATATGGGAGCGTTAGGGAGTGGTGGGTGGGAAATGTCCAGCCCAACGTCCGTAATACAATTAAAGTCAACCCCAGTACGATCGACCCCGTCAAGACTGGGTCCAGCGTTCTGGAAAGCTGTGTCAGGAACGCGGCCTGCTTCGTATTAGGGGCATATAGGCTCACCAGGACAATATCTCTGCCATCCAAACGCCCAGATATTACGACATACCTCCCCTCGGGGTCAATTATTTGTCTCGTGCACTGAAAGGGCACCCCCGCCCTCACCCAAATCAGGACTCCCCTGGCGAAGGCCAGTAGTTGGTATAGAAAACTTGACCCCTCCATCTACGCTGAAGTGCAGCTACTTCTTTTGCCAATATGTGGGTCTCCTGCAGCAGCGCGATTTGCAACCCTCTCCAGACCAAATACGCATGTATTCTATGGCGCCGCAGCATAGTGTGCATCCCCCGTACATTCTGAGATATGCATTTAACATCTATGGGGGTACCATTGTACTAATTGCATCTCGTCCCCAGTGACTTTCCCAAGTGTGACACGCCTGGCCCCAAAAAACATCTTCTTAACCAAATGAGAACCCCAACTCCCCCTCCCCAGGACAGGTACAAGCAAACCAGTTACCATCCAAACACAAAACTAAGAACGAAAAAGTCCTCTGGTGGTTGTCGGGCTATGTAGCTTACCCTACTGGGCACGGAGCACCACCAGGCCGCACCCCCCATTGTCTTGACTGGATCAGCAGCCCCGGCTCACATGTCGCAGTTCATCTGCCTTTTCAGTAGGAGTGATATCTCCCGCAGTCGCGTTCCCGGTGTCAGACCCTTCCAACGTCTCGGTATTTCCCATGCTTACGACTCAACTTGCTCAACTCAGGCGATGTCATTCGCCGTTTGGGGTGTGACCTCCGGCAATTCTGTCTCAGAGTCCTAGTTAGCACTGGCAGCCAGCGATCCATCCGACCTGTCTCCTTCTAACCCGCTTTTGCTCGATCTAGGGCTAGAGCCACCCTGGCTAAGTTCTGCAACTGCTTGTAGTGCTTTGCGCCGTTCAAATCTGAGCTCCTTGGAGGACGGGGCTCGAGTCGTACTTTTACTTTTGTTTGTAGTCTGCTGTGTCAAATCTGGTGAGGAGTTACGTCGTTCCTGGCCTTGTCGGGAGTCCAACCATTCCCATGCTTCCTGCGTCGTAGTAAAGAACTGCACTCCTGTCATATCGGCTACTCGTTGACGTGCCGGGAACAGCATTGCATAGGGGATCAGCAGCTGTCGTAGCTTCCTTTTGAGGGCCAGAAAGGACGCTCTTTGATGCTGCACCTCTCTAGTAAAGTCCGGGAAAATCATAATCTTACTATTGTCCATCTGCAGGTCTTGCTTTTGGCGGGCTTGGTGGAGAATATGGTCCCGGTCCCTGAAATGAAGGAGTCGCGCCACTATTGGGCGAGGAGGGGCTCCAGGTCTAGGTGGTCTGGCTGGGACCCTATGAGCTCTTTCCAGTGCGTAGAAGGGGAGAGCCCCTCCAGGGCTACCTCAGCTTTGATCCACTCCTCAAGAAATCGCACCATGTCTGAGCCTTCCGCTTTCTCCAGCACTCCCACTATACACAGATTATTTCTACGGAATCTCCCCTCACTGTCCTCAGCCCGTACCACCAGGACCTTAATCTTGGCCTCCACCGCACTGAGTGATTTTTGTAGAATAGTCACCGCCTCAGGGAGATCAGTGAGTGTTTTCTCAGTAGTTGCAACGCGCTCCTTAAGTTTACAGTGGTAATCCTTCAGAAGACTGAGATCTGTTCCTATTGCATCGATTTTCACCTTCAGTGCCCCCCATGCTAAGGGCGCTATACCCCTTCTTCTTGGGTACTTTCCCCATTTTCCTCTCACAGCACCAGACGGGTCAACTTACTCTGGTGGTGCTTGAACGGCCCTCTCTGCTTCTCCGTGCTTCAATGGGGCTGCTCTCCATGTAGGCCTGTGGTGTGCTACTCAGTGGAAGAGCACTGTCTCCTATGGTAGCCAGGGTCAGCCTTGACGCTCGGCGGGCTCTAGGCCTGTGGAACCCACTGCCCCTCAATATCCGCCTCCTTCGCACCCCTCCATCAGCTGCTGAGTTGGACAAACTGCACCGTAGTCTCTTCGGCGCCCCGTTTCTTGCGACCCTCATCTTCGGCATCCCAGTGGTTCGGGGGGGCTCTGTCCAGTCTTCATGCAGTACGCCGCCCGCTTGCTGGTGGGTGTGCTCGCTATGTTACGCTTGCCCAGTTGTGTACCAGACCGGAGCCCCTCAAGCCTTGTTCCCCAGGTCTCCACTCGGTCATGGACAGCGTATAGCGCTGGAGGCCCAAAACTGAGCAGGGGCTACTGCCACTCGCATCTCCCCTCCTGTGCTGCCTCAGGAGGTGTGCTTCGCCATCTTCGTCACACCGCTGTGCCTGTCACAAATCTCACCAGTATGGCACAAGCGGGGACTCCCTTTCGGCCTTCAAAGCCCTCTCGCACCGGGGCCTCCTCTCGGCGCCTGGGCCCCCACCGGCGCAACCCCTACTTCCTTCGGGCCACCCTTTCTTCCACGGGCACCTGGGGTGAGTAGTCTTCCTGCGGTGGCCGATGCAGGTCTTCCGCTCCGAATGAGGCAGTTCCCTTCAGCGCGCCTCTGCCGGAGCAGGTGTCTCCTCCCCGCAGCAGGCCTCGCAAAGCTCACCTGGGTATAGCCATCAGGCACTTCAATAGTGCTCCTTGGTACAACGGCCGAAAACCCCAGGGTCTCCTCTCCGCTGCCGTCAGGATTCCTCTCCGCGCTGCAGCTATCTCTGCCAGCCTCTTTTTACGCCACTCCCAGCTTTCTGCATCAACAGGGTCCGCCCTTCTGGATCGCGGCAGCCATTTTTGTGTTCTCAGCGCTGTTCCTCACCAGGCTAAATACCGATGATTTCCCCGCGAACCGGGGTCGCTGGGCAGTTCTCCCTCGGATCGGCGTGATCCAGGGATATTCCGCCGCAGATATTTCTTAAAATAATTGCGCCCGGGGCTCAGGATACTTAGTAACGGGGGATACGCCGGCTGGAGCTCCGGAGCCCGCTCCTGCTCACATCGGCACCAGGCCACGCCCCTATGCCCACCTGACCTGATGCACCTTACCTGCCTGGACCTCCAACTAGACCTGCCTGAGGCTTGCCCTGCTGTCTGAGAAGGAAGACTAGACCTGCATCCTTTATCCCAGGCGCTGAAGTGACTATAAGGGTCAGTTGACTGACCTCCTGTTCAGGGCTACAGAGACACAACAAGCCTCAGAGGCCTCCCTATAATTGCCCACCTGACCTACTGCATTGGACCTGCAATTGGACCTGCCTGAGCCCTTCTCACATCTGCTTGAGTCAGTTCTTAATCCCCAAGAGGCGCCTCCCAGGTCCTGGACTTTTGGTGTGGCATAAGTTGAGCTCCCTCTAGAAGACAAGGAGAAAGCCTGACGTTTTGTGCTCTTCACGACTGTGAAGATGACTTTGCGCCCCAAGATCTTGCCTCCTATACCGGCTGCCACGATCAAGCTCCCAGGATACTGCGGCATGGATTGGCAAGTTTTGCAGCACTAAAAGTGGACATTTTTTGGCAAACAATTGTGTTTTAAGCAGCACTTTGTTGACCCATATCTGGTTGTCCTGTCAACCAGAAACAATGAGGATCCAGTAACCTACCTAACACTTCTAACCCAGCACTTTCCATTTAGAAATGCAGCAGGAAGCACAAAAGTGGACTTGAAAATAGTTTCAGAGACAATGTGTACAGAGGAGGCCGGAAGGAAACCCAGACTCCTTATATGTCAGTTCTGCCACCCCCTTTAGATTGGAAGCAGAGGCGCAGCTATCATTAGTACAGCAGGTACAGTGGCACCCAGGCACATGAGAGGGAGGGGCACATTGAATCTTGATTATTGCTGATTTTTAATAGCCCTCCAGAGGCCAAGGCTCTATTTTCCTTGCTTGCATTTGTGTCCACTGGATCCTTACTGTGCCACGGACATGGAACTGAACTGGCAAAGAAAGACACAAGCGCCACTCCCTGTCACACTTCTGTCATTGTTCCATTTCCCTATCAAGCTTTTTCTTGATGGTATACTGTTAGACCTGGCACCATTGGCGTGGGTCTCCCTTCCATTTTTTCACTGTTGCCTCCTATATTTTTGCTATGTTTTTGCTGGTCTAGATGCTTTGGGCACTTTGCCACTGCTGTTCAGTGCCAAAGTGCAAGTGCTCCCTATTGTAAATTGTTGTAATGGATTAGTGACTCCATGATTGGCTTATTTGATTTACTTGTCAGACCCTAGTACAGTGCACCATGAGTGCCCAGGGCCTGTAAATCAAATGCTGCTGGTGGGCTTGCAGCACTGATTGTGCCACCCACAGAAGCAGCTTGTAAAATATGGCTCAGGCCTGCCATTGCAGAGCCTGTGTGCAGTCTGGGACTGCCATATCGACTTGGCAAGTGTACCCACTTGCCAGTCCCTAAACCTTCCCTTTTCTACATGTTAGTCACCCCTAAGGTAGGCCCAAGGTACCCCTATGGGCAGGGTGCATTGTATGTGAAAGGTAGGACATGCCCTGGTGTGTGTGGCATGTCCTGATAGTGAATTACAGCCAATTTCGTTTTTCACTATTGCAAGGCTACCTGTTCCCATAGGCCAGAATGGGCAGTTTGATTATAATATCTTATAATCCTAACTGACCCAGGGAACAAGGTAGAAAAACAAGTTTAGTATGCCTGAACTCAGAATGTTAAAATACATCTTCTAGTGTGGGTGATTTTTACATTCTGTGTTTGAAAATACCACTTTTAGAAAGTAGGTATTTTCTTGCCTAACCATCCAGTATGCCTCTGCTAGGTTTGTGTATTCCATGTCTGGTTTGTGATTGACAGGGGGCTGGAGAGGGCTTTGGCTCCAGCAGTCTGATGAGTCAGGGCTGGGCTGAATAGGACCTGGGTTGAATAGAGAGTAGGGGGAGGAGATTTCCTTTCACTTGCCTGAGCCTACATAGAATAGAGAGTAGGGGGAGGGGATTTCTTTTCAGCTACCTGGGCCAGGTCTGCTTTCAACAATGCTGTCTCCACCTCCTGCCATGAAGCTGCACCAGGGAGGACAGAACTGGTTTTGGCTGGGTACAGACACTCTCTGCCTTCAGAGAACAAAGGATTTTGCAATATAAATATTGGGGCCCAGACCCCAGAACTTTAGATCACTTCTTGGAATCAAGACGAACCTTTGCCAAGGAGAGAAACCAAGGAAGCTGAAGGAGGAGACTGCCCCTGCACTGGTGACTGTTTGGGGTTGGCCTGCAGTGGTTACTTATTACCAAGGAAAGGAGAAAAGGAACTTTGTGTGTACTTTAATCATCTTGAGGAAGATCTCCAAGGGCTTGAAACTGAGCTTGCCTCCTGTTCTGAAGTCTCAGGAACACAAAGACTTCACCCCTTCTGTCTTCCTGCATCTAGAACTGCTGTTTTAGCTGCTACAGAAGGAAATTGCAACACCGACGCCGGAGAGCGACGCCGTAACCTGCACCGAAGCCGTGAGCGCTGCTCCGACTTGCGACGTAGGCCCAACGCCAGCTGCCGTGCCACATCGACGCCAGCGAGCGACGCCGTAACCTGCCCGAAGCCGTGAGCGCTGCTCCGACTGATGACGTGGGCCCGACGCCTGCTGTTGTGCCGCATCGACTCCGAAGCCGACTTCATCATCGCGGAGCCGATCCTCGACATGAGTGACCACCTGAATCCATCGACATTGCGACATCGTAAGGAACAGTGGTTTCGGCGACATCGTGATGTCACCTCCCCAACGCAGTAAGGAACCGTCGTCTCGCCTCCCCTGCGCTGCAGTAAGGAATAGAGGCTACACCTCCCCCGGGGTCGTAAGGAACCGACGCCGTGCAGCGCCTATGAAGCCGCACCTCCCCGACGCCGTGAACTGCCGTCTTTGTTTTCATCGCTTTTCCAAGGTACTGTTCTTTGTGGGTCTGTTTGACTCCGGGCCCGACGCCGCGCACCTCGCGGTCGGTGCGTACTTTGGGATTTCTATCTGTCACGACGTCGTATAACTCAAAGTGGAGTTATTTGTTGCTATAAGCTTGATTTAAGTGAATAACCTATTTTTAAGGATATCTTGAGAACTGTATTTTGGATTTTTGTTGTTTGGTCTTGTGTTAAGTCTAGATAAGGATTACTTATTTTTCTAAACTGGTGTGGTGTCCATTTGTAGTGTTTTCACTGTATTACTGTATGTGTTCACAAATGCTTTACACACTGCCTCTGAGATAAGCCTACCTGCTCGTGCCAAGCTACCCAGGGGGTGAGCAGGGGTTATTTTAGGAGTGTAGCCCCCTTACCATGACTAGAAGCAAGGGCCCCTACTTGGTCAAAGGTACCTACCTCTGCCAACTAGAGACCCCCATTTCTAACATATACCTGCTTGTAATAAGTCTGACTGCTGGCAATCACTTGGGGTAGCATTCCTACCCATTGTTCTTTTGCCTACCATGCCACCTCATGTTCTGACCCAGCCGTGTGCAAACAAGACTTCACCCTGCTTCAATAGGAACAATCCAGCCCCAACTGCTATGCCAGGTCCCTCCTAAATTAGGTCACAAATAACCCAAGACCAGTTTTGACCTGAATGGGGCTCTCGAGTCTGGTGTAGCGTGGTTCCAGTAGAACAGTGAACACAGGACCGATGTCTGGGCATACCCTTGCCACATCAAACACACAAAAGGTCATAGGAGGAATGTGTGCAGTAAGCCTAACTACTGGCAATCACTTAGAGTAGCATTCCAACCCATTGTTCTTTAGCCCACCATACCACCTCAATTTGGACCCAGCCATATGCAAATCAGTCTTGACCCTGCTCCAATAGGAACAGTCCGACCTGAAATGCCACGGTAGGTCCTCCCTGAACCTGCATCTCTGTGCACTTTCATTTTGCCACACTTCCCTGTTAGAAGTACTTAATAATATTTTTTCCTTATCCCTCACTCCCCCATCCGTCTCATTCCCTACTCATTGATTCTCCTGATCTGATACATGTGCCGGACTGTACTTCCATCAGGGTTCTCCTCTATCAGGCCTCAGAGTATTAGTTAAATCATGATCATGTTCTGTATAGCAGGTGAGCACAAGTCAAACATGCTAGGTCGAATCTGGTCATTCAACCTATCAGCTAAAGATTCCTCTCCTTCCACATTAAAATACTTCCTTAAACTACGGGCATGTGCAGGAGAAAGGGGGAAGTCCAATACGCTCCCAGTTCCGATGTGCTGACCCATTTTTTAGGTTTCGCCTGCAGAGCGCTTGCGCTGTGCTTGTCAAGTCTTTTGTAAGTAAAAAAAACAAATCTTAAAAGGGCCTTAGAACCCGCCCCTTACTTACTTGAACTTACCATTGTTTTTTTTCCAAATTCACTCTAATTTACATGCTTCCAGCACATCATCTCCACGTCGCCCACTTTCACTTCTGCTCTTGCTTTGCCATCTTTGCCTGGCGTGGAGCTTGGACCAAGTACAGCTTCTACTCACTGGCCACTGGCTACTTACCAGTGTCCTTCGACTGGCTACTTCACTGTGAAGGTACTTTTTTTTTGTATTCCTGAACGAGCACTCCTTCTGGGTGCATCTGCCAGCCTTCTTCTCCCCGAAAAGCTTTTCATGTGTTTTTAAGAGTGCAGTTTTTGCATCATTATAAAAACATAAAACACCAACTCCATGTATTAGACCATTATTTACTTAATCACATGTACGGCCTGCTTCGCCTTCACCAAAAGCGTTTTCCCCTTTTAATGAATAAGCATGTAATTTTGTTTTTTGTTTACGTGACGTGAAACGCTGACACTATTGCACAATGTAACTCTTAAGATCAAAGGCTGCCTGGAACGAAACTTTTAGATCAACGCCTTCCAAAGTCTGCAAACACCTAGAAGTGATTCAATGTTTGCCACAGTTTAGTTATGGGTATGAAGTTATCGAAGCCCATTGCTGTTGAGGTCTCCACGGCGCCATATTGAAGCACAGTATGTGAAATGGTAATTTGCAAAGTGAAAAATATTATTTTTGTGTGCCATTACACATCCTAACCCACTTAGCAGTATAAGTCTTCGCTTTGGCAGTGTTTCTTATCACGTCTTTTCTCTTCGTGCCGGCCTCCATTGTCTCAAGCTGTGTTTTCATGCAGTTGTGTTCGAGGCCTAGCAGAGATGGCGCTAGTTTACATGTCTGGTGGCTATGCAAATAAAATTATGTATTTAGTTGGGCAGCTTTTTGTTTATTTTTTTCAATCACAGCTTTTATTATTGAGTATTTTTAATAAACATGAATGTAAACGGTAGGGCTTGTTATGTATTATACAGATTACTTAAATCCCCCTGACCACAGATCTATCCCTCCCCCGACCCCTGTCACTGCTTTTCCTTTCGTTGCTTGCTTCCAAAAACCTACCCCCTGTCCGTTTCTCCTCCCTTAAACCAACCCGCCCCATCCCTTTCTTCTCCCTTCCTGCACACCCCACCACTACCACCCGCACTCTGACTCATGCACTTCTGTAAGCAATGGGCGTACTGTGTGATCTTGTGCAATTAGGCATCTTAAAGTTTTAAAAAAGTGCTATGATGCAGCCAGCATTGACCACGTCATAGTGCTTTTTTTTTCTTCAAGCTATGCTGCACAGCAGCTCGTGTTGATGTGTGCAACATGTTAAAAAAATAATTGACAAAGCCAATAGATCTTGCATAGGTGAAACCTAATGAATTTGCCAATGCTTGTTTTCTAGTTATTCGTACATGTGCCAGGTGCAGCTTAAATTGTGCAAGTGGTTGCAAGTGTGGAGCACTGGCATTAATTTCTGGAGACCAAGGTTTATTTTTTTCATTCGACTTTATCACATACCAACAGAGGGAGAGGCAGAAAATGGGAAAGAGCAGGAAGGAGAAAGATATGAAAACCTGACAAAGGAAGAAAGCAGGGATGATAAAGAACATCCAAGATTAAGAGAAAGAGAAAGGAAGAGGGATTGGTGGAAGAGAGAGGCTTGACGTTGAGTCACCATTAGGCTTCATGGTATTCGGATTCCCCAGCATTTGCTTCAGACAAGTGACATGCAGGTCAATGAGTCACAGCATGCGTCGACACTCTCTCCTCAATGCAATTCTCCAAGTATGAAGGAGGCGTAGGAGAAGGTATCTCTGCCTTACTAAGAGCACACCTCTCATGCTTATCTCTACCCATCCTCGACTCCCTCGGCAGCCAGCAGCCAAATGCCGCAGCTTGAAGATAAAAGAAAGACCGCTCTCCTGCCTGCACCAAGCCTTCACTGAAGACACGCGGAGAGACACGTAATGACGTGCAGATTATCCGAGACAAAGGCAAGGGGTCATTTTTAGGTCTCGCCTGAGCCAGCGCATGCGCTACTCTGCGAGACATTTAGAAAGCGGGGTTTTCAAAGTGCTACCACAGGCATTTTGGTGGCCTCAAGCTTGCGTACACGCAAGCGTGCACGCACGCAGCCGCCATCTGTCTTTCCTCCTGTCACGGGTCATTAAGTGGATTGCGATCACGATGCACTTTCACGGCGCGCACGCGCGCATACAACTCCTGGTTTCCTTTTGCCGTAGCGCGCGCGCACCACTCGCGTGCTTTTTTAAAATTTTCTTTCAGCGCGCGCGTTGGAAGGCCAATTGAGTTGAAAGCATTGTACTTAGTCAGGTAAACAACATCTGCCCAAAAAATATATACACCAGCTGGCAACTCGTGGTGTGCCTTCCGTTTCTCTAACTGGAACCTCATGTTCAATGGGGAAAGTAAATTGGCAATTCCAATAATGGAGTTCCACTTATCTGCTTTGGGCTAATACAGACTGCAGATGTACCGCACAATTTCTCTTATAAGAGAAAATTCATTACATAAATTTTGTGGCTTGCTTTCAAGGTGGCAACTACTAATCACCTTGCAGAGCAATAATTCACTTTCGGCTACCTCTAAAACGCTCGGAATAAAGATTTTCCATGTGCAACAATGAATCTCTCGGCCAAAGTCGGTTGCCAACGAAGTTGATCTGACAATGGACACCTGTGCAGTGCTAAACCTTTCTCTCGTTGAAGCCGCGGCACCACGCTCGAAATCACAGCAGCCTAGCTCTTCAAAGAATTTAAGACTGATTGCATTCACGTTCCCTCCCCTACCCCCTCCCTTCTCCCACTCCCTCCTCGTCAGCTTCATTTTCCTTTCAGTGGCCAGCTTTCAGTGCTCTCTCAATGCTCCTCCGCCCCTCCTCCGCCGCGTCTGCTGCGTTAATTTGAAACATGTGGTTTCACTTTCGCTGCGGCGGGCGCTCGCGCCCCCACCACTTTCAAAGCTGGGCCTTCTGGTATGTTTTATGTCGAGGGCTCCAGTTCTGTGCTCATGTGATGCGGCTGTCTGACCTCTTTGGTCATGCAACAACCTCAGTGTGACCCAATATGTTGTTTCGGAGGGGAGGCTGCCCCCAATGTTCAGAGGGCTCTAGCAGGGAAATGCCCTTGTGACACGTAGCGGCCAGTGCATTCCTCTCTTACTTGATTAGTCTAGCTGCTTTTAAGCAACACTTTTCCCCAGGTGATTCCTTGTTTATAGTGTATCAAACAAAATATGACCTTTAAACATAAAATAAATCTTATTTGGCTCCTAAGGCTTTCTCCCACAGAATGAGCGTAAAACGCCGCCTGACTGACATTTATAGACATTTAAAAGCATGTTCTTTCTCTTTGTTTTGCATGTCGCCGAGAACGAGAAAATTGCATAGGAAACTGTTTCACAGTGAAACATAACACATGCTTTCCTGGAGTTGAATCTCCCATGAGGCATCAGATGTCTCAAATGACTGACTGCAGCTTAATCTGCGCTCCATCAGTGCCAAGACTCGTGCATAAATATGGGCCCCCAGGGGAGGTGCTGCTCATCACTCCCGAAGCCGGCACAGCATCTTGTCCTCTCAAGAGCCCGTCTGTGTCTGCCGGCAGCGAGGCCCCATGCACTCCGCCATGTTGAAGTTCTCCAGTCACTATTGAGCTAAGAGGGGCCTGTCTCTGGACTCTGCCATTGCTGTGGAGCAGCAGCTGCAGGACAACCAACCAGTGAGTACGGGCCTAGGCTTTCCTTTTTAGCAGTGTCGAGCAGGCCTTGGGACGTTCGCTTGCACCCAGGGACATCTTAAGGATGTCGGGGGCCCTGGGCCACACGTATTTTGGGAGGCCCCGTTTGTAACAGTTTTGAACATTATAGCCAATAGGTCTCGCTTTGGGACCTTATAAGTATTTAGTTATGCAGCACAATATCCTTGGTGCAACAACATCAACTGTTGCATGGCTAAACACTTATAAGGTCCAAAAAGTGAGACCTATTGGCTATGCCAATGCTTGTTGATAATGCGTAAGCACTGTGATAGCAAAACAAACATTGGAAGGAGGGGATGGAGAACATGCGGCCAATTCAATTTTTCACAGAAAGTTAGGTTAATTACACAGCCATCGCGGGATTTAACAAATATTGCGGGAATTTAATGAATGACGAAATCTCGATACGCTTGAGTGTCTGCACTGTATAAAATAGATAAAATTTCAAGAAAACTTCATTATACAGACAAGGACTGGCAAAGAAAGCAAATCGGTAGTTTCATAAGTAAAAGTGATTCGCAACTAATTGTCAAATTTGTGCATCAAGTAGTGTGTATGGGTAAGTGGGTGAATGTGATAATGAGTCAATCGTTAAATGGATAAGTGAGTGCATGAATGAATGCATGAATGAGAACGTGACCAAGTATATGGCTAAGGAGAGGATGCGTTCTTAGATGGATAGATAGTTGCATATGTGGGTACATTGATAGATGACCGGATGAATTGGTGAGCGCACTGAAGGATTAATGAGTGAATGCAACGATGGATGAAGACAGCAGTACAGGTGGAAGCCTCTTACAGGACAAGTAAACATTTTATACAATGAGAAGATTTACAAGTAGTGTGCCAATGTAGAGATTATAACAGGGCACCATCGTTCCAAGAATGTCATCCATTTATGTAAGGAATTCTCTACTTAAGGACAATGCAAGCATTACACCAAGACTGGGCACCATTACCTCAAGACTGCCTATAACTAGGGCCACTGGTTTTATACGATTCTACCGCTGCTATATTTTTCACATATGGATCTGCTGCATTTGTCACATAATCCATCATCTTCTGTGTAGATCATACTAAAAAAAAAGTGTTTTGAGCTCAAACGGTTCAAACATTACTAAAAATGCAGCAATTGTTGCCACGCAGTTGAAGGCCATTTACAAAGGTTAGCTGGTTACCTTTCTGCTGTGTATTGCTATGTTTGGGTGTTAAACTTTGAACTAATGAGGTGCAAGCTTTGCCCAGACAGCATTAACTAGTGTAACAAGATCTTGCCTGTGAGAGAGCTATTGGCTTTGGCAATGTGTTTTAGCCATGTTGTACACCAGTGTGGTTGCTGTTCAGCATGACTAAAAATTAGTGAGTGGAGTGGAGTGGAATGGAGTGGCATGAGGTGGGGTGTATTGGGGTAGATTGGAGTGGAGTGGGGTGGATTGGAGCAGAGTCGGGTAGATTGGAGTGGTGTACACTGAGGTGGAGTGGAGTGGGTTGGGGTAGATTGGAGTGGGGTAGATTGGAGTGGAGTGAGGTAGATTAGGGTGGAGTGGAAAGTGGAGTGGGGTAGATTGGAGTGGAGTGGGGTAGATTGGGGTCAAATGGGGTAGAGTGGGGTAGATTGGTGTCGTTTGATTGGGGTGGAGTGGGGTAGATTGGAATGGAGTAGTTTAGAGTTGAGTGGGATTGATTGGACTGGAGTAGTGTAGATTTGAGTAAAGTGGGGTAGATTGGAGTGGAGTGGGGTAGATTGTAATGGAGTGGGGTAGTTTGGAGTGGGTTAGATTGGAGTGGAATGATGTAGACTGAAGTGGAGTGGGGTAGATTGTAGTGTGATAAATTGTAGTGGGGTAGATTGTAGTGGGATAGATTGTAGTGGGTTTGATTGTAGTGGGGTAGATTAGAGTGGGGGTGAGGTAGAGTGAGGTTGGGTGGAGTGGTGTAGACTGGGGTAGACTGGAGCGGGATAGATTAAATGGGGTGGGGTAGATTAGAGTGGGGTGGAGTAGATCGGAGCGGGGTGGATTGCTGTATGTTGGGGTGGAGTTGGATGCGGTAGATTGAAGTGGGGTATATTGGACTGGAGTATAGATTGGGGTAGAGTGGAGTTGAGTGGGGAAGATTAGAGTGGAGAAGGTTGGGATGGATTGGGGTAGAGTAGATTGGGGTGGATTGGAGTGGAGTAGGGTAAATTGGGAGGGATATATTGAATGTGGTAGGTGGATTGGAGTGGGGTGGAGTGGAGTGAAGTGGAGTAGATTGGGGTAGATTGAAGTGGGGTAGATTGTGGTGGAATAGGGTAGATTGGGGGTAGAGTACAGTGGAGTGGAGTGGGGTAGATTGGAGTGGAGTGAAGTGGATTGGGTAGACTGGGGTACACTGGTGTGGAGTGGGGTAGATTGGGGTATATTGGAGTGCAGTCGGGTAGAGTGGAGTGGAGTGGGGTAGACTAGAATGGAGTGGGGTAGATTGTGGTAGATTAGAGAGGAGTGGAGTGGGGTCAATTGAGGCAGATTGGAGTGAAGTAGATTGGAATGGAGTGGGCTAGATTGGGGTAGATTGCAGTGGAGTAGGTTTTGAGTGGAGTGGAATGCGGCATATTGGGGTGGAGTGGGGTAGATTGGGCCATACTGGAGTGGAGTAGATAGGAGTGCAGTTGAGTAGATTGGAGTTGAGCTGGGTAGACTGGAGTGGGATAGATTAGGGTAGATTGTAGTAGAGTGGAGTAGTTTGTAGTAGATTCAGAGTTGAGTGGGTAGATTGGAGTGGAGTGAGGTAGATTGGCGTGGAGTGTAGCTGTGGCCATTAGACTACATCTCTTGGCCCTAAGTGCATATGAATACAGGGTGCCTGAAAGCACTTTCAGTGAGATACATATAAGAAGGAGGACTTAGGCACAGGTTTTAAGGAGAAATGGAGTAGTTGCTGTGCTGCACAAAACTGAAACACTTTAAACAGACACATGCCTTGCATGCGCAGAGAAGAGATGGAATACATGTGAGACTGAGGACATCGGTTTTAAGGAGAAATGGATTAACTGAAGCACTGCCCAAAATTGAGGCACTTTAAAAAGCCACATACTTTGCGTTGAAAAGGCAGAGATGTATCCAACATGTTTATGTTGCTTAGTGACAGCCTGGCCTGTAGCATGTGACTGGACTGCTTGTCTGGAGAGACTATGGGAGCCCAGTCTAAGACTAATGAATGCTTTGAACAGACATGGGGTGGGCAGAACTCATGGAGATTCAATTCGTGGAATTCCACTGAGTTACCTAAAAACTCAGTGAGATTCCGTGGAGTTCCGCGAGCTATAGATTTTTGGTACGTCATCCTGCTCGCTCTGATTTTTAGCATCAGGTGCTTGTCCTGATCTGTAAAATCAGCACGAATGGCACCACGTGGTGCACCACAGGGCACTGCTTCTTCCTGCCACTGGAGTAGATTTTCTACTTGAGCTTCAGCTTTCTCAACATGAGCGGCGGCTTTCTCAACGCGAGTGGTAGCAACCTCCTGTGTCCGCCTTGTTCAGAAATCGTGCCAGGACTCATCCTACGCTCGATATTCTCGCTCACGCTTGCCAACTTAACGTTGGCGAGCTGTGTGCGAGCAAAATTCCACCACGTGGCTGTTGGTGGAGTTTTTCCAGTACTCCACACTCCAGGCAGAGCGCGGAGTGGGCAAAACTCCTCAAACTCCCCCGGCGGAGCGGAGTTAACCATCCACCCCTAAAGCAGACGCATACTTGCGCAGAGAAGAAGCACAGCCTACGACCACACTTGGTCACACTGACTTACTGTACTTGGTCCATGTTCCAAAGAAATAAAACGAAGTGACATGTGCCATATGCTGGCGATTAGAAGGCAGCCAAAAACAGTGACAATTAAACCAACAAATAGTAAGTAATGGGCTGGCTCCAAGCCCTTTACTGTATACAGTACCCTCGCAGCAACAGTGCATGAGCACTGTTAGGCAAGACCTAAAATGACAAAATAATTAACTAAATGACAAAATACTGAACTAACCCTATCAGAAAATATGCTGCATTATTCCACATAATTTGCCCTTTCTTGCAGCATAATTTAGTAAACCATGATGCATAATTTAACCCTCCTCTGCAGCATAATTCCATTGTTTCTGCCTGTGATATATTAGGAATTTCCAATATTTATCAGTATAAACATTACACAGGAGTTTGCAACATTGTGTCAAAAATGCCTACAATATGTTACAACCATAATGCAAGTTCAGATTTGCCCTAACCCTAAATAATCTTTAATGCATGTTCAGATTTCTATAATTTCTCACCCGAAATGCATGTTTTTGTTTGCCTCATCACTCAGTAATTCTCACTTCATGTACAGGTTTGCACCATTATTCATTCATCATGAATGCTTGTTCTGATTTGACTCAGAAATCTAGTATATAGGGCCAGATTAGAGCCATTACCTAGAAGACTTGGCTGCATTGAAACATTTCCACCATCACTCATTAATCTAAGCCCATTCTCAGATTTGCATTACCATCCAGTAAGCATTAGTGCATTATTCTTTATAGGTATTTTTATGTTATGTTATGTTATCTGAGTTTATATAGCGCACAGCTGCCCCAGCAAAGAGGCGTCCCAGCGCTGCCAGCGTCAGAAGGAACAGGGCTAAGAACAGAGCAGGTAGGCGTAAGGAATATGCAGAAGGACAAGAAGGACTAAGCAGAGGGAAAGAGGAAAGTTTTGATTGCTTTCCTAAAGTCCAGCATGCGATCCTGGCTGCGGGTCTGAGGAGGCAAAGAATTCCATAGCTTGGCAGCCAAGTAACGGAAGGATCGACCCCCGGCCCGAAGGCGCTTCACACGGGGGACAATTACCAAATGCTGCCCCAGGGAGCGCAGCTGTTGAGTGGGGGCGTACGGGGCTAGTAAGTTAGCCAGGAGGCTGGGCGAAGCAAGTTTCAAGATCTTAAAAGATAAGCAGAGAGCCTTAAGTTGGATCCGCTTGGCCACTGGAAGCCAGTGTAACCTCCGGATGGCACCAATAGAGGGACAGTTACGTGGGAGCCCTAACAGGGCTCTGGCGGCAGCGTTTTGAACACGCTGCAGTCGCATTACCTCAGCCTGATTAGCCCCCAAAAGGAGCGAACTAGCATAGTCTAGTCTGGATAGAATGGCTGATTGAACAATCAGCTGGCGCGTAGGTGGTCAAAGAACCTCAACAGAGGCCTAAGTCCCCGCAGGAGGCCAAAGCAAGTACCAGCAACTTTTTTGGTATGCTCTTGAAAGCTAAGGGTAGAATCCATCCATACCCCCAGGTTCTTGACCACCAACTTAGGGGTGGGGGTACTACAAAGTACGTTAGGCCACCATTGCTCACTCCAGAGGCTCCTGTCCTTCCCCACCAACAGTACCTCTGTTTTAGTAGCGTTCAACTGGAGGCAGTTTAAGGTCATCCACTCTGCAACGGCGGCCAGGCCGCTCCTAAACCTAGAAGCATCCTGAGTGGAACCATCAGAAAGGGCCACCACCAGCTGTGTATCATCTGCATACGAGACCATGGTGAGGCCCATATTCCTAGCCACCGTTGCAAGAGGCTGAACATATATATTGAACAGTACGGGGCTCAGTGCAGAGCCCTGGGGTACCCCTGAACGATGGAATGAGCCTGGGAAAGAAACGGGGGCCGACACTCGAAAAGATCTCTCTCAGGAATGATCTGAACCATTCTAGTGCTAGGCCCACAACCCCGGCATCCTCCAAACGCTGTAGCAGAATTTCATGCGAAACCAGTGTCAAATGCGGCACTCAGATCAAGTAGAATCAGTGCCGCTGTATGACCGGAATCGAGAATGGTCCGCAGATGTTCTGTCACCGCCAGAAGAGTCGTCTCTGTACTGTGACCAGAGCGGAAACCATTTTGAGAAGGATCCAAGATGTTATTGGTGTTAAGGTATTTCATTAAAGTGTTGTTGACATGGGCCTCTGCAATCTTAGCTTCCCAAGGAAGGAGGGATATTGGCCGAAAGTTTTATGGCATACAACTAGCTGGAACTCAAGTAAGAAAAGCAGATAAGCAGCATATTGAGCTTTCCACCATTATTCACTCATCCTCACTACAGTCCCGTATCTGCACCATCACTCAGTAATACTGCCACATTCCAATACAAATGCTATCTTTTTTTTTTAGCCCGGAAGTGCCCAGGGCTGATTGTCAATCAGTGACACCTCGTCACAGAGTGGTGTGGGAGCAGCAGTCTCACTGACCCCATCCCACTATGTGACGAGTGAGGGACTGCTGCCTTTCCTCATTGGCTCACCTAAGGGCAGTCAATGAGGGAAGACAGCAGGCCCAACCCTCCTGGGAACTCCGAGGTTTCCTCTCCGGGAGCTGCAGGTCAGGTAAATTTTATGTTTTTGAATGTTTGTTGCATGTGTGTGTGTACATGTATAAATGTATGAATTTGTTGTGATTGAATGTTGTGATTGGGTATGTGTGCGGGTGTGTGTGAAAATGAGGGGTGTCAGTGAGTCAGTGAAAGGTGTGCGCGTGTGTGGCCCGCCTGCCCCCCGCAAAAATTACCGGCAGCCACTGGATACAAGCAGGGTTCTTCAGCAAACCAGACAGTGGATACACAAGAATCATCTTTGCGTCCTGTTCCCCTTCCTTTCTAGTGCGAATGAAGTAATATATTTAAAACCCAGAGTCAGAAGTCAGGTAAGACAAAAGTAGGGCCCATAAGAAAACAGACAGTGGATATACAAGAATTGTCTTGGTATCTTGTTTTCTCTCTTTCAAGTGTTGCATGTGGCTCTGCAGTCCTGTCGAGCAGGATTTGACCATATGCTGTCAAAAGGAGGTATACAGCCGCACACTGCATATCCTGCTGAGCACAGAGGAGTCATCCATGCCCATTTGGGTCGGCCTATTGTTTGCTACGGGAAGGCATTTCACACCTATTCACACATATTCAATGCTAATTACTGGCTGAGACCTGACAGAGGATTATACTAATGAGCCTTCTGACAGTTCAAGCAGGTAAAGGGTAACTTTGGAAAAGTTGTTTTTCCATAATATTTATTAAAAATCTGAATTCACCATTGAATTGGCTTTTTAATAACTATTAAAAATAGTTGTGTAATAATTTTTCGAGCTAATCCCATTCCAATGATACAGTATTAGGTTTTTTATCTGTACTCTGGTTTTCTACATAGGACTGCTAGGCCTCCCATAGTGAAAAATAGCTTTTGGGTGCTAGCCACTGTAAGGTCAAGTTAATATTAAATTTCTACATGTCCTACTTATAAATACCATGAACCCTGCCTTGTAGGCTGCAAGGCCTACATATGGGTGATGTATTAATATTTTAAAGGGAGGTTTTGACCTGTCAAAAGGGTTTAATTTGAAAGGCTGAATTGCAGCTTTTAGTCAGGCTACAATGGTAGGCCTGAAGCCATGTTTTCACTGCCAATGTAGTGGACGTTACAATAGGTGCTGCAGTCCACCAGTGACATTTAACGTCCGGGTCCAGGGTAAATTTTGTAACATATTCTAGGGATTTATAAACAAGTTAAATACACCAACTATGAGTATGCCAATTCACCCATGTGAATAGGGGAAGCACAGGCACTTGGCTACAGCTTAGCAGGGGTAAAGTGTACAGTTCTAAAGCCAGCAAAAACATATGGCAAAAATCTGGGGGTACACCAAGCAACAGATGTTCATTTCCCCCAGTCTACCATCACTGTATTTTCCTGCCTTGGACCACCATACAAAGCATAACTTTCCCAGACAAGGAAATCATGCAATGGCCCACACAGGCAGGGAGAAAACACACAGCAACCACAGTGGAAGAACGTTTCCAGCCATTACTATCACTCCACCACAGGTCGTTGCAATTAAGGGCTTAAGGAAGCATGGTGGACACCCGCCAGGCTCTAAATGAGCCCAATAGACTCTGTATAACAATAAACAGTGTGTTCAGAACCCTTATAATGAGCATAATCCAAGTGGTAAATGTGAGTGTGGAGATTATAGGCAGGCCCGGACATCCACATACCAAAAATTCTCTGTATGAAATTTGTATACCCAGAGTCCTTTTGTAAAGTCATTAATACTTCTTAATTATTTGTATTTGAATATACAATTTTTGTACCTGTCTCTGATTCCTAAAAACTCTTTACTAACCCTTTACACTTCCCATGCCTGAACCCTAAAAACCCTTATTACCCTATGTACTACTCGCCCCTGAACCCTACAAACTCTTTACTACCCCTATACACTACTCGTTACTGAACCCTAAAAACACCTTTCTACCCCTACACTCTACTCATCCCTGAACCCTAAATCTCCTTTCTACATGCAACATGTAAAAATAAGTGGATGGACTAATTAACATGTGCATTTGCACCACTGGACTTGATACTGTAGGAGAAAATGGCACAACCCAATGACCTTAATAGGAATGCTTCTTCTTTCAACTCTATGACAGTCTGCTATTCTATATATTCACATAGGGAGCATTTGTTTTCTTACCCGGCGAGGAAAGTTTACACATCTCATCTCATGTACAGGTTGTTGCATTTTGGTCATATGTGGCATAGTTAAAGCAATCTTTCATCTTTCCCTGGATAAATATATGTATGTATGTGAATTGTATAGCACAATATACTGAGTACAAACCAGCACAGCGCTGTACAAAATTGGGCTACAATAATTATAATATTAAAAAGAACGGAGAGAGTGTATTGTTGTCAGAGAGGAAGGTGTAGAAGGATTACCTGGCTGGTACAGGGTGCGATGGAAAAAGTGGGGGACGATATTTAGGTTTTCTTTGGGAGAGAACCAGTAACTGGGCAGCCATTCATGGATATGGCATTTTCCTCAGAAATTAACCTTCTGGGGGTGAAGGAGGGATTGAGTCAGTTATATTCGGAAATTAATGTAATTCTAGATCCATGAAGCATAGCAGGACAAGGCCAGTCATACTCTCTTTGCCTTCCTATACTTTCAGGTCTCAAGCCTGGTGATGCTACTGTGGTGATTGTTATCAAGACCCACAGGAGCTCTTGATTCTTCTTTCCACATTCCCAGTGGGGGGAGGAGTGAGGGGAGGGGATGCTTGTGTTTACATTGTTGTAGTTGGTGCAGGTTTTGAAGCAGATGTAGGTCAGAGGAGTTATTTGAGAGTGGGAGTGATCTTCTTGTATTTCCGTAGACCTTTAGCCATATAGGCTGCTGCATAGAGGAAGCTCTTCAAGAGATCTGATTTACTTGCCAGTATGTTGTTGCCTTCTTTGAGATGAGGCAGTGCAACGGCTTGGATGACAGATCAGACGTCTTGTTGTAGAGAAAGGGCCTTTACTTTGCAGAGTTGGGAAAATTGTTGCCAGGTTCTGAAGGTGTTTTTTGGTATCAGTGTGGAAGCCCCATGAGTTGGTGCTGTTGAAATGATGTGGGTTACAACTGTCGAGTTTTATAGCTAAGAGACAGTTTGAACTTGGTGCTTGTTGTATCTGGTGAGCAGTACCAATTCCATCTTCAGATGGTTAGGTCTGAGATATGCCTTTGACATTAAGGTTTGGATTGTTGTTGGGCAGACGATCAATGCCATGTTCAGAACATCTCTTCCAGTAGAGATGGTTATTGTCTGCAAACGGACGTCTTCACATTCTTGTTGGCTAACATCATGAAATGAGCACCAACTTAGATTCCATAGTAATTGCTGTATGCAAACATTTTCCGTGTAAACCACGCAGAATGAAAATGCTCTAGAGGAAGTTTTTATTAACATATAAAATATAGTGTAATGTTTTGTTTTCTTCTGCTATCCAGTTTAACTGGGGTTAACGCAAAAAAGAGCCTACCTCAATCCAATGCAAATACAATTTCACATCTTTGAAGAATAGTTACAGCGACCTAAGAGTAAATGGTGGTCTGAATACTCTGCTGAGTGACAAGCAACCTGGAGGCATCCACGGTTCTCCGAGATGGAATGGTTTCATCCAGAGGGTTGATAAACAACGTCTAAAGACAGGATGAAAGTGTGGGAGATGGCATCCAATACCTACAAATGCTAACACCTGTGGTGGAGTGGGGAGCCACAATATTAATATCTAAATATTGACTTGCATCAATAGCGACAGCACAATATCAACATGCACCGCAACGTCAAGGTAAGTAGACATTGAGTTAGAATTGTATAGCTACACTTACCTTGACGTTATAGTGCAAGTCGATATTGTGGAGTTAATATTTGTGCTGATTGATTTTTTTGTTATTGATAACGTGGCATATCCTACAACCTGTGGTGAGGGGGCATAAGGTGATGTACATCTTGGCATATAATATAGGGGACATCATTCACTCTACTTTCTGCCTCAGGGTAAAAAGGATGGTATCCCCTTCCTTTGCCTACTAGAGGAAAGCTGCCTTCCAGCCTTCTTGCTCCTCTTATCCCTGGTGAAACCTGCTCCATCTTTCTCACTTCCACACTGTTTATCTGTTCATTCTCACACATTCTGGCTCTGATTTGTTGCCAAGTTGTTCTCACTTCACCTACACTTTCTCTTTTTCTGTCTCTCACTTACATGCTCTCTCTCTTTATTTTACACATTTACACATGAACTCTCCTTGTTTTTGCTCTCTGTGTGCCACGGACTCCTGTTGAGTGACTATCCTGCACATTATTTCCGTGCTATGAATGCCATTTCCCAAAAATCTTTGAAGTAGCAAAAGTGACATCACATACTGTTTAACGACGAACTATGGGGCTGATTACGGTGGCGGGGAACCCGCCACCGACAGGCTGTCGGTGGCGGGTTCACCGCCATCGTGAGGCCATTTTCTGCCCGCCATATTATTATGGCGGGCGGTAGCGTGGCGGTAGGAAACTCCGACCGCCACGCATCTGATGGGCCCTGAGCCCACCGGTGTGGCGGAGGGCCTCCCTATCCCTGAAATGGCAGCGGTGCCTACCAGGCAGCGCCATAGGGATTACAATGGTCCATCTCCACCAGACTTTCCATAGCGGTTCACCAGCCATGGAAAGGCTGGCCGGGATGGACTTTGGGGGCCCGTAGCCGGCCCCCTTTCCCCCTGGCACTGTGGTTTTGGGGGGCACCTGTTGTGCCCCCCCTACATTTCCCTGCACCATGTGTCAGGCACCGTGTGGTGCCTACCACGTAGTGCAGGGAAAAGCAAAACCTACCTTTTTTCCATTGCGGCGGGTGCTGCAGCCAGCAGCACCCGCCGCAATGGAAAAAATGCCTTTTGCGGCCGCTGTGGTGGCGGCCGCATTGCAATTTGATATGTGGGACCGCCGCCTTATAGGCGGGTGGTCCCCATCCCCGGGATGATGGCAGACGAACAGAAGGTCATCCGCCATCGTAATCAGGCCCTATATCACAGGTTTGGCCCATATTGCTTCTCTTAGCCCCTGAACAACCTCCTTTTTACTAATGAGGGGCTGGAGGATAAACAAGGAGTAAATGCTACACTATTTGCACAAAGCCCAGTTGACTTTCTGTTCCTAGCTTTGTTTTCATGACACTGAGAGCAGAGGAAGCAAGAACAGTGCTAGGGATACCTAAGAACAAGGCATGTGCAGCAGGCACTACTGCTGGATACCTCTTATTGGCATCCAGGTCCATTCCTCTCTCACTATATGCCTGATGTCAAGGTCCCTCCGGCTTTTTCTGCCCTACGTTTTTCATTTTTTGTCTGTCGCTTATACACTGTCTGTCTCTTTGATACAATCTCCTAGACTTTAGTTGTCTTTGGCTATCTCTGTGACTCTCTCATATTCTTTGGGTGTGCTCTCTCTCTCTCTCTCTCTCATCTACTAGTTGGCTTATGTCCGCCCACACCATTCTTGTTTACACTGTTGTGTTTCTTCTTCCTTCTCACTAAATGGTCAGGACTTTGGGCCTGATTTTGATGTTGTGTGGTCGGGTCACCGACATCCCTCCGGTCTGACTGCCGCATTATGATGCTTGCGGCCAGACTCACAGCTGTCGGATGAAAGTTCAGAGATCCCGACAGAGCGGAATATCATCTCAGCATGGTGGCGGTGCAGAGGCAGGCACCGCCGTCGGCATTAAAATATCCCTTTCAAACAGATTTTTTATGGTGGGAACACCCCCATGAAAAAGTTGTCGGAAAGGGAAAATGGGGGCCCCAAACAGGCCCCTCGTCTGTGGTGGGCCACTGAAAAGTGGCCTTGGGGGCACACATAGTGCCCCCACTCACCTTTGTGTATCATGTGCCATGCATGACATGGTGCATGGCATACGGTGCAAGTATGTGCAGGAGGTGCATGCACGGCAGTGACATGTTGCGGCCCTTTCCCATGGCTGCAGCATGCCCCCGCCGTGTTTCCAACTGCCCGCCCGGCAGTTGCATCCCAATAAGGCAGTCAGACTGCTCGCATGCTTGTGGGTGGTCTCCTGGCGGCTGCAATAGGGGCCAGCGCACCGACCAACCGGCATCAAAATGATGCCCTTTATTTGGTAAACTTCCCAGAGCGGCCTCTTTCTTTCCAGACCATCCCATCCAACTAACTACTTAGAAAACATAACATTCTATTAATCCAATGGCATTCGAGTCAGGAATGCCACCCAATGAACACTCCTTGTAACACCCTCTCTCATTCTGTATGTCCTTTTCTGATCCTCTTTCTTCTGCCACCTCATTCCACTTGCATTTCTCATCCTAATCTGTGCATCCAAGTCATATTCCCTGACTTCTGTTTAGATGTACTGTTTTCTCTCTATTTCCACAGTCTCTCTAATCACACTGACAGAATGATCCTGCCCTGGACCAAATGCTGTTTATGTTGGGCGTCCTCCCTTGACCGTTCCAAGCCACACTGTATTATCATCGGCCAAAATATGGAAAGAGTTGGTTCAGTGCCTTCTCTCCAAAGGTATTCTGTGTAGAAGCAGGCTCACTACACAGACAGACAGACATGGTCACTCAGAGCACCAATCTGCCTGAAAAACATACAAAAACACGATACACAACTTCACTCAGCAGGAACAATTCACAAGGCCGGCTGATATTGTATGGACGCACAAATGTAAAACCTATGAGCAGATATTACCAGTGAGAGACTTGCATACACTGTAGGGGGAAACTTAAAGACAAACCTGTTGACACATTCCTTTATATAGACACATACACGCAGACTAGCTTTCCTACTAAGCGTGTGTCAATTTACACAGTGATGAAAAACTCAAATAAAGGTACGCCATGCTTTGTTTGTGACCAGGGATGCCATTTCAGTAAGTACAGTGAATTATCACGAAGATGTTTTTTGTTTCCAAAATGCTTGATCCGTTGCGATGTTTGTGAACCTGGTTGTAAGATCCTGCAGTTAAGAGTGATTTTTTAATCAATCAAGTATATTTAGGCTTTTGCTACACGTGTTTCATGTGTTTGCCAATATTGTTAATCTGTACATTGTTCAAACTACATTAATTTCCGTGTCACAAGTATTCGTTTATGAAAAGGTTAAACATTAAGACATTAATATTTTTTTCTGCTTTTGCAGTAGTTCTTTCTTCTGTGCCACCAGCTGACATACAAAAACGTCGACGTCCCAGTACCAGGAGGAACTAGGAATCCAGGACGCCAAGGAGGAGGAGGAAGACGAGGCTGTCCTTCCACTGGCACTGAGGCTTCCTGGCCTCCCTCTCAAATCTTGGGTGTGGGCCCATTTTGAAGTTGCCACAAAAAACACCTCGGTCGTGGGCACAATCATTGAGGTGCAAGTGAGGAAAGGCCTGGAAATATTCTTTCCCCATCACCAGCCTGGCTGTTCTAGTCTACCCACCAAGCTGAGCCAGGCTCCACAGAATGCACTCTTACTGACGTGCCCTCCCACCACAATAATCAAAATATCTAGCTTTTGTGAGTATCGCTTCACTTGTTGTCTTCTGAAAAGTGATTCTACAACAGAATTGAAGTCATAAAGTAGTGTTTTCTGAACCCAGTTAGGCTATACTGCTTTGGTAGTTACACCTGTGCGCTTTAGTATTAAATGTGTGAAACTATGTGTATTTGAACAATTGTTACTGGGCCAAATAATATTTTTATATATAAAAATCCACTGTTCAGGTTTCATGCCCACAGTACTGTAGTACCATACAAGTTTCCACAAGGAGGCTTGCATAGTACCATGGTACCGTGGGATGGAAGCTTGTGAGACTGGTAAAACAGAAGACAATGCGGGTTGGGCATGAAGGGCCAAAGGGTGTGCGCAGCAGGGTTTGGCCAACCACAAGGTTGGGTGCAGGGCCTGACCAAAGTCTGCGGCCAATCCACGTTGCACAGTTAGGGTTTGCCGCGCGCGGGGTTGGGGCACAAGTCTTGGCCCTCATCTGGTCGTCACCTTGCTCAAACCTTGCATTTGGCCAACCCCTGCTGTGCACAATCTGTGGCCCTTCACAACAATCTGCCACTGGCCTTGCTCAGTGGATTCATGGCCAGGCCCAAACCCCGTTGAGCATTGCACAGCGGGGGCGTTGACTGCATGCAAAGGGTTGGCCGTTGGTCCAATGTAGAATATCATTTTAAAAACAGAACTTCACTAAAAATACAGGGGGTAAAGTGAAGCTAGAGTTATGCTAGGTTCTAACACCATGGTCACAGTGGAGTTCAATTGCAAACCAACTTAGAAGAAATAAATTCTTACATACATAAAAATGATTTAGACATCACCAACAGAAGTCAAAAAGTACTTGTGATTTAATTTGCATCACAAACCAATGAATACATCAAACAATTATTAGTTGTATGAATCAAAAGATCATGAAATTTGGTGCTCAGAAGAAAGGAAGGGGGTGAGTGTTTAGGGAGGGTTGCGTGATGGTGTAGAGGAAGGGTAAGGTCATGTGTTTTACATACATCCAAGGATTGTAGAACCTATCCCGCCTATTATTTGGCAAATGCATATAGAACAAAACATAACATAATAGGCACAGATACACAAATCTCTGTCACCTATGTTTGATACACAACAAAATATGTCGACGTTTCGACCCCTGTAATCATAAAGGTGATTCCAGCCTTATTGGGGGGGTCTTCATCAGGACCTTGGGGACTCGTGACGGAGGGGAAGGCACCAATGTAAAACAGCTCGAAGAATCCAGCTGTGTATTGAATACCGGAAGCCATATTCAATACAGAGCCGCCGTCGGGTTACTAATCAACCTTGCTCGGACTCCCAAGTGTACTTCAGGCGCCAACCACCTCCAATAACGGACTGTGGTTACTTCTATTAATTTACAGAGCTCACGGGCCCTTCATCTAATACACAGCTGGATTCTTCGAGCTGTTTTTACATTGGTGCCTTCCCCCCGTCACGAGTCCCCAAGGTCCCGATGAAGACCCCCCAATAAGGCTGGAATCACCTTTATGATTACAGGGGTCGAAACGTCGACGTATTTTGTTGTGTATCAAACATAGGTGACAGAGATTTGTGTATCTGTGCCTATTATGTTATGTTTTGGTCTATATGCATTTGCCAAATAATAGGCGGCATAGGTTCTACAATCCTTGGATGTATGTAAAACACATGACCTTACCCTTCCTCTACACCATCACGCAACCCTCCCTAAACACTCACCCCCTTCCTTTCTTCTGAGCACCAAATTTCATGATCTTTTGATTCATACAACTATTAATTGTTTGATTTATTCACTGGTTTGTGATGCAAATTAAATCACAAGCACTTTTTGACTTATGTTGGTGATGTCTAAATCATTTTTATGTATGTAAGAATTTATTTCTTCTAAGTTGGTTTGCAATTGAACTCCACTGTGACCATTCTCTTTATGTACCATATGAATACCCGGGTCCAGTGGTCTTACGGGTCACCCCATTCATATATAACAGGTTCTAACACCATAACATACGTTAAAAAAATGAAATTCACTAAAAAAATACAAGATTAAAGTGACGTTATAATTAGGGGTTGGAATGAGACCCCCAAACCACTGAAGTACTCCATTTATAGTTCAAGGCAAAAAAAAGATATCTTGCACCCCTATCATGCACTGATATATTACATCACATGACTTTTTTAAATAAAAAAAAAAAGGATAGGAATGTAGGTTGGGCTTTTGCCAAGAGATCGGCGCACAGCTTGGCAAAGGACAGAGCATCATAGGGGTGCAAAGACCACACTAAAATGGTGAGAAGTTCCCAAGTGCCCTGTTCTGTCTCCACATGTGTGGACTAAAGCTCAAAACTAACACTGTGTAGGAGTAACATCGCAAAGCTGACATCTGGGGACCAAGGGCTTTCAAGTATATTGATAGAAGCAGAGATGGAGAAGCAATGCAAAGGGGAAAAAGGATAGAGACAGAGAAGCAAATAGAGAGATCAGGAAAGGGAAAAGTGTTTTCATAACCCTGGCCCTTGTGAAACCTACTTATGTGTCCCATCTTATTTTTCCTCCACTCCCTTCACATAAAATGTGTGGTTTTGGCCGCCACTTGGTGCTATCCGTTAGAGATGACACCCCACCATGCGTGCTTTCAATAAATCTGGACTCTTCCCTTTGTTGAGAGCACTGATCATAAGCCTCACTGATGATGTGGTGCAGTGCACGACACCTTGGACTGGCAGGTGGCTTTTAGTTTTAGAAGCATTTTTAGCAATTTTAGGATAGAATGCTTGACTGGACAGAAAGGATGTGAGGAAGCCATAACTGCAAGGTTGCAAGAGTGGGGTGTGTAAGTATTTGGGTTCTTTCGACATTTCTAACGTGAGGAAAAATGTAGTAACCCTGGAGCATGGTCAAATGGGTGGAATATATACAATGTGTCTTTACAAAGAAGCCAAGGAATGCAATCTGAAAATGGAAGTTCTAAGTAAATGGAAATAACAAGAGGAAGAACATTAGTCGTCACCTCGTCTACGCAGGAAACTTCTCCGGAGCAGTGATTACATATGAGCGGTATTCTCGTATTTTTATGGACCCTATTTTCATGGTAGCTGCACAGGTTTGCCAGATATTGGGGATTGCTATCCTGGTCATACATTCAAGTACTAGTACTTGTTCCAATGCGCACTATTGTAAATACAAATGTACTAGTACTTGAATGTATGATTTTGATGTTTTCAAGGCATGCTAGACATCATGCCTTCCATTGCAGCACGCAAGGATTAAAAGGATTACTTTTATAAATAGGGCATAGATTAGGAGTGCTCCACTACCATTCATTACGAGATTGCTATCCTGGAACATTTACCTACATATTTTAACTTGTGTGATTTATCTGATTTCGGTTTATTTCCCATGTCAGCTGGTGCTAGCCGCTTCAGCTGACAGGCCACATTGATATGTTGACTATAAATCTGGATTCTAGGATTCGACCTCCTTTCACCTAAATCAAAAGGCAAGAAAAAAAGTACGGAGGGCAGAAAAAGAAAGATGGGGAGAAAGAAAGAGAGAAAATGGAGGAATGGAGAGTTAAAGGAAAAGAGGATGAGAAAGGAATGGTGACAGGAAAGATGAATTATGGAAGAAATAGTGAAAGGAACGAATTGTAAAAGGGTGAGCAAAAAGAAGAATGCAAGGACAAATGGCGAGTGAAGGAATTATAAAAGGGAAGGGTGAAGGAAGGGTTAATGGGTGAGTGGTGAATGACAGGTGGAAGGGTGAAAGATCGAATGTTGAATGAGTGAAAGGATTGATAAATGGAATGATGGAAAGGTGAAAGAAATTCTTCCAGGTAGGTTCAGAATTTACTTGCGTGATTAGTCACACTTGAAAGTGTGTTTGTTAAATCTTCTGGTTACTTCCTTCCCTATGTACATAGGGCTGCTGTGCAACATGGCTCAAAGTAAATAAAAACAAAGTGCGTCATAACGCATTTTTGTTTACTTTAAGCCATATTGCAGAGCAGCCAAAACAAAGTACTATTGGGCGGTGAGCGTTGAACGCACCATAGTGCTTTGTTTTATTTACTTTAAGCATGTTGCACCGCAGCCCATGCAGCTGTGCAATATGCCTTAAAATACGCCAGAGGGCGGCAAGCAACAAGAGGGAAGAGGGTGGGGATCAAAGAATGTGTAACTGGAGGCGGTGGGCGGGTTAAAGAGAATGACGCTGAGGGGATTTTCTTTTTTAAAAAATGGATGGCGGGAGGAGGACGCGTTAAAAAGATTGGATGGCGGGAGGAGGGCAGGGGGAGGCTTAACACCACAGTGAGCGGGAGGAGGGCAGGGGGAGGATTAACACCACAGTGAGCGGGAGGAGGGCAGGGGTGAGGGAGAGGGACAGCAGAGGCCTACACACTTAGAGTGCATGCTGAAAAGTAAAAAAGTGTACCTGCAGGAGCCTGTGGCCAGTGAAAGACGGGGAGCGCTTGACATTACTTGCCAACTAAGCACCGAGTACTTTAGCAGCACAGGACACTTTGCTTGAACCGGCGGGTTCAACGGGACCACATCACCCAGCAGTCTCAGCGCCGGGAGGCGCCTACGCGCATTGGCCGCGCGCGGGGGGAGGGCGCAAATAAGCGGCTGCGGGCTCCCGCAGCGCGGGACACGCGTGGGCGGGCCCGTCTGCGCCGGTCCGTGACTGGACGAGGCTGGGCTGGGCCAGGTCCCTCGGCTATCGCTCAGGACATAAGGGTCGCTGCTCCGCCACAGGCAGACCTCTGGGACACCTCAGCTAAAGGTAAGGAGATGGGAAAGCGCAAAACCGTTATGCCCTCTGCAAAGGATCGTCCTCTAACCACATCAATCACCAGCTTTTTGACAACTGCAATGGGGGCAATAGCAAGTGAAATTGAGACTGTGGAGGAGAGACTGGGGGCAACTCAAAGAGCCTTAGATAATGGCGTACCAACGGAGATTGACCCTGGCTTGATCTAGCTGCGGAGCTCGCTGGTGGCGGTGGTGGTGGTAATCACAAAGGTAAAGACCAAGAAGCAGGGGCCCTAGCATTTAACGGCCCGAATAAACGCAGGAATGTAGCCAACATTAGCACCACCCAACTGGGGGAGTTTTTGGATACCTTATGGCCCCCTCCATCTAAAAAATCAAAGGCATGTGGTAAGGCCAAGAAAGACGCACTGCCCCTGATAACACGTAATAAAACTGCGGAGTCTCTCCCAAGGAGAGCACCAAGGGCCCAAGCTTCAGAAACTGTTACTGCTACTGTTATGGGTCCAAAGGATGCTGAGTCTACAGGTGATTCAGTGCCTCCTACACATTTCATTAGCTCGCTGGAGGTTATCATTAAGTCAATTCTTGAACCACTTGTAGGGGTTTTAAACAGCATCGATGTGTCTCTAAAAATATTAATTGGTTCTAGTGTCTCGAAGAGGACCTTTGGCTCGGGCACTACTTTGAACCCCACCACCAATTTCAATTCTGATACACCCTATGCAGCACCTCTTCTCTTGGTACCTCCACCACAAGACGGCTCCAGTAATATCCCTCAGACCCCTCAGACTGTAACACAAGTCGCACAACAAGTTGCACCGCCAACAATAGACATCAATACGTTAGGTGCTGGCCGGACAGGTGCAACATCTATGCAAAGGGAGACTGGTGAGCCAAACTTTATTGACAATCAGCATAATACACACACACTGGGCATCCTAAAAAATGCTGAGAGAACACTTCACCTCCCCCCTGAAGCAACTCCATTTGTCATTGCCCTTAAAAATGTCCCTCTCCTGCCAACCAATAAGGAAGAAGACTGGAAGCAGCTTAAAAACAGAACAGTACATTGGCTGGCTAAAGCAGTGGATTGGTCAAGAAGTGACGATTTGCATTACAATATAAACAATGTTGAACGTGTTTCATGGGTGGGTTCACAAGCAAAAACTGAAACAGGTGTTTGTATCGTTGTTAATTTTAGGAATAGGTCTCTAGTACGTTGGTTTATGGACAGGCTTTCTTGGAGTAATAACGCAAAGGGCCCTATTGAAGCAGTACCATTAGGGTACTTTTACAAACCGCTGATAAATAGAGAATTTGGGCCTGCCCCCCATCTGCTAAATTGCCGCCTGCATTCGCCATCCCAACTTTTAACTATTTCTCTCCTTTAGATTATGTGGACTGACTGAACTCTCAGGTTCCGGGCGCTTTCAGTGCCAATGAATTAGACCCAAAATATATACCCCCTCAGGCCCAGACATGTGGGTCGGATAATTCATCACCTCTTACTATGCCTGGGTGGTGCACAGTCAAAATATCGATTTTTAAATATCGACCTACCTTAATATCGAGTTTTTAATATCGTAGGGACAGAATATCGAAGTCAAGAATATCGTTGACCAGAATATCGACTCCAAGGTAAGTAATATCGTTTTTTTTAATATCGAAGTAAGTAATATCGAAGTAAGTAATATCGTTAGCAAAAATATCGTTGTCAATAATATCGAAAAAAAAATTAGTTATGTATTTTAGTATGTATTTTATATGTATGTTCAACATTTTTTTTAATGTATTTTCATACATTTTTAAATAAATGTTTAGAAATTAGTAATTTTGTTAAAAAGTAAATTTTGCGTTTTAGTATCAGAGCGGGTTGTAGGTTTATAGGGAATAGGGTGGGAAGTAATTTAATTAAATTAATTAATTAATATGTTTTTATGTATTGTTATTGATTATTAATTAATTGTTAATTAATTATTAATTGGTAATTAATTTTTAATGTTTGGTTAATTTATAATTATAATAATTATAATTAATGTATTATTAATTTTCATGTATTGTTATTGTTAATTAATTTATTGTTAATTAATTATTACTTGGTAATTAAGTTTTATTAATTGTTTAATTTATAATTATATTAATTATAATTAATTTATTATTAATTTTTATTTATTGTTATTCTTAATTAATTTATTGTTAATTAATTATTAATTGGTAATTCATTTTTATTAAGTGATTAATTGATAATTAAATTAATTATGTGATTTTTATGTGTGAGTGGGTTGTGGGTTTAGAGGGGAATAGGGTGGGAAGTAATTACATTAAATTAATTAATGAATATGGTTTTATTTATTGTTATTGATTATTAATGTATTCTTAATTAATTAATAATTGGTAATTCATTTTTATTAATTGGTTAATTTATAATTATATTAATTATAATGAATTTATTATTAATTGTTATTAATTGATTAATTGATAATTACATTAATTGTGTTTTTTATGTGTAGTGTGTTGTGTGTTAAAGGGGGAATAGTGTAGGAAGTAATTTAAAGTTATTTAAGTAAATATTAATTTAAATTTATTGGTATTTATTATTATTTTTTGTTAATTAATTATTAATATGTTATTTATTTATTTTTATTATTTAATTGATAAGTATGCTAATTTAACCCTACAGCTATCCTACATTTTCCACACTGTTACACTCACTGGAGTTGGAATAGTAATTTTAACCCCTACGCTATCCAACGCTTTCCCTACTGTTGCACTCACTGGAGTGGGAATAGTAATTTTTACCCCTACGCTATCCACCGCTTTCCCTACTGTTGCACTCTCGGAGTGGGAATAGTAATTTTACCCCTATGCTATCCAGCGCTTTCCCTACTGTTGCACTCACTGGAGTGGGAATAGTAATTTTTACCCCTACGCTATCCAGCGCTTTCCCTACTGTTGCACTCACTGGAGTGGGAATAGTAATTTTTACCTCTACGCTATCCAGCGCTTTCCCTACTGTTGCACTCTCTGGGGTGGGAATAGTAATGTTTACCCCTACGCTATCCAACGCTTTCCCTACTGTTGCACTCACTGGAGTGGGAATAGTAATTTTTACCCTTACGCTATCCAACGCTTTGCCTACTGTTGCACTCACTGGAGTGGGAATAGTCATTTTTACCCCTACGCTATACTGCGCTTTCCCTACTGCTGCACTCTCTGGAGTGGGAATAGTAATTTTTACCTTGACGCTATCCAAGGCTTTCCCTAATGTTGCAATATGTGGAGTAAGTATATATATTAATTTATATGTATATGTTTAATTAATTTTAACAATATGTATTAGTTATTATTTTTAAATATGTTTTAATATTTTTAACTATATTTCTTTTAATTATATGTATTATTTACTTAATTTTACATTATTATTAAAACATTTTAAAAACGATATTTTTAACATCTATATTATTGACAACGATATTTTTTTCCCGATATTTTTGTACTTACCTTTATGTAGATAATAATAATAATAAGTGAGCTTATAAAGCGCCTGGTTACACTCACTAGTGTGTCCCCGCGCTGCAGCAAAGCGCCCTGTCCGTGGCAAATAACTCTAAGCCAGCTAGGTGGTGAGCCTATCTCTGGAAGAGCCAGGTCTTCAGTTTTTTCCGAAAGAGGTTTCCTGAGGGTTCCATCCGGAGAGCAGGAGGTAGGGGCGTTCCAGTACTTGGCGGCTAAGTAGCGAAAGGATCGACCACCCATTCTCACTCTTTTAATTAGTGGGATATTAACCTGTCCCGTCCCCGGGATCGTAGGGCCCGGGTAGGAATGTAGGGAGACATTAGACTACGTAGGTAGCTAGGTCCCTTACCCTGCAAGATGCGTTGACTGATACACATGGCTTTAAAAAGGATTCTCTCCCTCACCGGGAGCCAGTGTAAGGCAGCGAGGGCATTTTAGGAGGAAGCTCTCCTGGGGAGCATCAGAACAAGGCGGGCCGCCGCGTTCTGGATGCATTGTAGTCTCTGGGCACTCTTACCACTGGCTCCTAGGTATAGAGCATTCCCATAGTCCAGGCGGGAAGTCACCAACGCATGGACTAGGGTTTTCCTGGCGACTACGGGGAGCACATCTAAGATCTTCCGAAGGCCTTTCATTATTCACGAAGCACTTCCCGGCCACCGTCCTGGTGTGGTGATCGAATGAAAGTTTAGAATCCAGCCACATCCCCAAGTTCTTGACCTGTTCACTGGGGGTGGGGATGGGGCCCAAATCCGCGGCCACCACATCGATGACCATATCGAGGAGCCTTACCCACAATCAGGACCTCCGTCTTACTGCCGTTTAACTTTAGACAGTTATTTGCCATCCAGATTGACAGTTCCTGTAAACAGGAGGAGAAATTGATGGCTGCCTCTTCCATGGGATTGAGATAGGGACACCACTAGTTGCGTGTCATCCGCGTATGACCACGACACTAATGCCGTATTTTACAATGATGTCTGCCAAAGGGGTCATATAAAGGTTAAAAGAGTAGGGCTAAGTATGGAGCCCTGGGGACCCCTTGAGCCAGCCTAATGCTCTTAGAATAATACGGTCTTTGGGACACTGGAAGCTTCTATCCTGTAAAGGATCTTAGCCATTTCAAGGCCAGATTATCCAGCCCTCCTTCCTTGAGGCGCTGTAAGAGTAATGGGTGGGCGACCGGTGTCAAATGCGGCGCTGAGGTCCAGTAGGACCAACGCCACCGTCTGCCCTTCGTCTACATGTCTGCGCATGGTTTCTGTAGACAGAAGCAGTGCTGACTCCGTGGAGTATGTAGCCCGGAAACCCGATTGCGTAGGGTGGAGTAAGCTGTGCTGGTTAATGTTCTTTGTCAGTTGAGTATTGACCACTCTTTCTGCTATTTTAGCAAAATATGGCAAGAGCGAAACCGGTCGTAAGTTCTCCAACTGACTTGCACTCACACCCGGCTTTTTTTTAATGGGGATAACCACCGCTTCCTTCCACCTTTGTGGAACCACCCCTAAATCAAAGGAGTTTAAGGAGGTGCCTGATATAAGGACTTCAATATTTTTTACTTCGATATTTCTGTGTCGATATTTTTGTAGGTCGATTTTCTGTCCGTCGATATTTTGTCAGACATTCTGCCTGGGTTAGGCAGTGTCAATTTCTCAGATTTTTTTGTGAATCTTTCCTCAATTTCTAACGCCAAGTCTCAAGGAGAGTTACCTTCTGTTTATGTGTGTGGTCGGGATAACTTAATCCTCCCTATTAGGCCCAAGATAGTCAGTTCCACTCTTTCTGATCTACCAGACACTTCTTTAGTACGATTTAACGTATTACCGCCGGGTGGGTCGGATCCTCTTGCACCATTAACTGTTATGGCGTACAAAGATGGCTGTGTTGCAGCCCCTCGTTGCACAAAGAGAAGGCATAGCAGCCAAAATAAAATGTTAATGCATGGCAGTCTTTTTTGGAATATTGCCGGACTGACGACTAAACTAGAATCTAAAGAATGGGCTGTTTTTATCGAAAAATATAGCATAGTATGCCTACAGGAAACTTGGATGCGAGATACTGCATATATAAATGGTTTTTACTCCATCCACACGCCAGCTAAAGCCTCCCTAGGTGGACATGATAGAGGGGGACTATTAACTTTGGTTTCTACGACATTGAATGGCAGATTAGGAAAAATCCAGCTTGATTCACCACATTTTCAGATCATTAATATCTTGCTCAGGAAAAATTTGACTCTGGTTCTTGTAAATTTCTATCATAATAATTTCAATACTACAAACATCAGTATCGCCCAAGAACTGGAAACTGCACTTTCAAGACATATTGAGTAGATAAACATGGATTTTGTGGTATCCTGGGGAGGTGATTTTAATTGTAAATTATGCCCTATCTCAAAACAATCTGTATGTCACTTAGTAGCTGGGGACACTGATGGTGGTTGTCATTTTTATCATAACCCTTGTGGGAATATTTTTAATTCACTACTGTCAAAATGTTCTCTTTTCTTAACTGTTGATTTTATGGAAGGCCCTGATTTAGTATCTTATGTTGGGAAAGGCCATGGCACTTTAATTGATTTTATTGCTTTGTCTCACTATTTTAATACCCAGCTTGTGACTTTTACTATACACAAAATCTGTTTTAGTGATCACTATCCCTTAACTTTGGAGTTTGAGAGCCAATCTGATGACTTAACCACACCTGTCAGATCATCCCCACTAACCCATGACAAAAATAAGGGTTATTACCGAAGTGGTCCACTCTAGATCCTGATTTTGTCCTAAATCAGATCATAAAAACGAATTTTAACAAAGACTTGATCTGCCTGGAAGACAGCATAAACCCTCAAGCTATGATAACATCCTTCGAGGCTATAACTGAGACAATAAAGGTGGTATTGACTAAGAAACAAAGTGATAGACCGCGGAGAAATAAAAGGTGGTTTAATAGTCAATGCACACACTTACACAATAAATTAATCAAGACATTAAAAGTTAAACCCCGAAATATACTTGAGGTAAAAAAGTCACGACTTGAATATAAGCAGGCGTGAGAGAAACGCAAGCTAGAAATTAGGCAAGGTGCTTGGGATCAACTTCATGTAGCCTGCCAGAGTAAAGACTCTAAACTTTTTTGGCAAACTGTCAACCAGGAGTATTTTAATGGCACTAATAATGGAAGTATCGATGTTACAATTATACCCGATACTTGGGTAGATCACTTCTCTGGCCTTTATAAAATTGGCAGCGACCCACACTCCAGCATCAATTTTCAATATGGGGCATTAACTTTGGCACCCCCGACAATAGACGAGGTGGAAAGGGCTCTATCTCGGACATTGAAGAACAAGGCCTCGGGCCCTGATGGTATCCCTGCGGACTTGTTTTTAGCCAATATTCCTCTGTGGCTTCCGCTGTTAACAAACATCTTTAAATGCTATGTGGCCCAGGGCCCCCCTGAATCATGGAGAGTGGTGACAATAGTTCCTATTTTTTAAAAGGGAGACAGGTCGGACCCTAAATGTTACCGACCCATATCTCTAATTGACTGCTCCTGCAAGATTATGGGCCGAGTAATATTGGAGAGGTTGGAGGATTGGGTAACAAAAAGTGGGAGCTTTTCTGACATTCAATATGGTTTCAGGAGAGGCCTGGGCATGGTCAAACAGTGCCTCAACCTGCACCTGGTCATAGGTAAATACACCTTAGCCAAGCCTGGATCTCTCTATCCTGGATTCATGGACTTGACATCTGCCTTTGACTGGGTGCAGAGAGGAAGGATCTGGGAGAGGATGTTGACTATGGGCATTGACCCGCCCATCGTGCATTTTCTAGCAGCTATGCACCAGGAAGTGACGGGGAGAGTTCGATATGGAGCAGGTGGTGAACTTACTGCCCCAATAAGGATGGATCGCGGGGTCCGTCAGGGCTGCGTCCTCGCTCCCTTTTTATTTTGTTTATATATAAATGACTTGGAAAGCCAAATTAAAAATGCGAATGTGGATGCCCCTCTGGTAGGTCGTAGGTCCCTGCCAGCACTGTTATACGCGGATGACTGCGTATTGATGTCCAGAACCAGGGTGGGGCTACAGAGGCTTTTAACTAGTTTTAACAACTTCATGAATGATCTTGGTCTAAAACCTAATGTAGCGAAATCTCACATTATGGTGGTGGGCAAACCTCCCAAGATTTTAAAGACTTGCTACATAATTATTGAAAAATTGTCTTATGTGCCGACCTTTTCCTATTTAGGGATTCTCTTTCATCAAAAAAGTTCCTGGTGTCACTTAGTTGAGGCAAAGACCAGGGGTTTCAATCAAAATGTGGAGTCTATCTTCAGATTTACCAAAAAGTTAGGCTTTCGGCCCATCAAAGCTATCATTGATATCTATAAAGCCCGTACGTGTGCTGTTACTCTGTATGGTGCTAGAGTTTGGGGCTCTTGTAACATCAAGGGCCTACAGAGAGCAGAGAACACGTTCATGAAACGACTGTTGACAGTCCCCAAAAGCACCGCTGCCACCATCTGTCACAGTGAACTTGGTGTGACCCCGTTGTCTTTTCGCATACAACTAGCTCCTTTATTGCTATGGCACAACATTTGGGCAAAAGAAGAAGCAGTCCTGAATCGTGCTGTCATTTTTAGATTGTTTAAAATTGGATTGTGTTAAAAAAATCCCTTGGATCACTTATATTAATGATCAGCTGGAGAAATTGGGATTGTTAGACTGCCTTGAAAGCCCGGAAACATAGCTAAAATATCGAGAGCCAGGCTGAAAAGAGAATTTTTAACTCATTCCTATCTGGTTAGAGATAACCTGGAGAGGGAAAAAAAAGGGTCGATTGACCATTCTTTGTTAGTTTGCTCCCTAGGTATTGAGCCCTACCTCACTTTTTATTTCAGCCATGCTAAAATGTTTTATTTGATAAGGTTCAGGATGGGCACTTCCCACTTACTGGTCTCATACCCACGTGACACGCATTGCGATGCCAATTTGGATCTGTGTTCATGTGATTCAAAGTCAGTACAGAGCACTTTGCATTTTATGTTTTTTTGTAAACTTTATACTAAATCAAGATGTGCCTTTTTAAAACCACTTTTACGATTTTTAAACATTAGAAAGTGTCGGGCTGCGCTCATCATCTACTGTTTTTAAATGATGAATTCATCTGCTTAATGGTTTATAAGTATATTTCCACGGCTGTTCGGCATCGGAATATTGTTGGAAAATTATCACTTTGTATGTTGATTATTTTATTACGCCTAGGACTTAAGACTCCCTTATGTGGAATTAAATTATGATACTGATTAATTTTGGAAATTGAAATCGACACTTACAAGGACTCCGTATATAGATGTCATCTTTGCGTTTGGTATTACCCTGATTGAAATGCTGTTATGTCTAGGCATCATAGCTCCTTGTCTGTGATCAAATTGTCCCAAGAGATTGACATCTGGTTATCTGTAACTGTCATCGCTATGGAATTATCATTCATTGCTTGTATTTTATTATTATGAAATGTTTTTATGATGCATTCTTTTATGGCTGGCATACAGCCGAATAAAGATTTTGACTGACTGACTTACTTGCGTGATTAGTCACACTTGTGTGTTTGTTAAATCTTCTGGTTACTTCCTTCCCTATGTACATAGGGCTGCTGTGCAACATGGCTCAAAGTAAATAAAAACAAAGTGCGTCATAACGCATTTTTGTTTACTTTAAGCCATATTGCAGAGCAGCCAAAACAAAGTACTATTGGGCGGTGAGCGTTGAACGCACCATAGTGCTTTGTTTTATTTACTTTAAGCCATGTTGCACCGCAAACCATGCTGCTGTGCAATATGCCTTAAAATATGCCATAGGGCGGCAAGCAACAAGAGGGAAGAGGGTGGGGATCAAAGAATGTGTAACTGGAGGCGGTGGGTGGGTTAAAGATGTTATATCCTGCATAGAGGCCCTAATGTAGACCAGTTCATATATGCCCTAAAATGGACATACTTGTATTTGCCCTAATATGGTCATATTCGTACTTGCCCTATTATGGTCATAGCCGCATATGCCTAATTACGGTCATAACCGTACATGTCCTATTATAGTCATGATTCCTTATATAGGCATGATCTTTCACCTACATTGGTCCCAGCTAGTACACAACGAGCTCTGAGGGCTGAACGTTATCTATCCTGTGGTTTTGAATACAGCAGGGTTTTTCTTAAAAACACAGGCCCACACTGTACTCATCAATTATGCATGGCTCTCTAGGAATACACCACTTGCATAATATGTATGTACAAAGTTCACCCTGACGTCTTCCTCATGTCCAATACAAACCATACTGAGGACCGAGACTCTTTAGGGTATAAATACACCACATTTTGCCCCGGTAAGACAGAGGGAACCGAGACTTCCATGCTGACACACTGACCAGAGACGCTGAGGCTCCTGCATGCAGTCGCTCCAGCTGACAGCGGTCTGACACAGCCCTGACGGGGTGTCCAACTCGAGACCAGGACGGTGTCCCACACTTTCTCTATTCAGGTATGGGGGTTCGACTAAATCTTAGAAGGATTCTTGGCTCTTAGGCTTTTAGACCTACACACCTATGCTAGGTACACTCAGGTACATCTAGTTAGGCATCGTAGGAGTACGCGCACTTGCATAATGCTTTTATATTCATGTATATATTCATGATTATTGCAATATGGTAGAACTGTTCTATCCCTTTGCTTTTATCGTACTGCTGATAATATATCTCTGCTATTGTCTGCTGATTGCTGCAGCACATATATTTTACACTAGGATAACAATTGTTCAATAAATACTTATTGAAAGCCCGACTGTTTATTCAGTGTAACTCTCTGAGACAAACCGAATAAGTAAGCACGAGTGACTGAGTGAAAGGTAGCACATTGTTTCCACGATACTGAGGAATTTGGGTTGTCATGATCTAAGGTTGCCAGAAACTAATCTCTCCCCGAGAGGAGGAGATTCTAATGGCACTGTGAGCTAGCTTTTGCAAATCAGGCTAACATATGCGGTGGGGGTGCACAGAGTCAGTCTGCCACCAAGCCCACGGTTTATGTTATCCAAACGCGCAGGTCCTGCATGGGTACTATAGGAACTACACGACATGGCGCCGCCAACGTTGGTTGGGTACTTATTTAACAGTAGAATCTGAGTGGTTCAGTCATGCTATTCTCAGAGAACCTACTCACAAAACCCTAGAGACGTCTGGAGTGGGCGGGCACAAAATCCGCCGCAGCTGAGTAGTACGAAAATACTATTTATTGGCTGTTGGTTATTCAAGCTTGAAGGACATTTAGTTCCCACAATTGTGCATTTACACCTTATCTTAAAATTTCCTTAAACACCCTTCTTCCACTTAAAAATGGTTGAACAAGCAGAAGAAACAAGGAGAGTTGAAACAGACCTCTTCGGTTTAGGAGAAGAAGACCCTGAAGATGCAATACAAAATTGCACCAAATTTCAGAAGGGCAATCACCATAAAACTTCTAGAACATGGCTTAAGAGCCAGGGGTGGTAAAGTAATTTTCGTCATCGAGGCACACGAATCCAATAAAACAGAGGTGTTCTATTCATGGGTTACATTCCCAGCAGCGAATCCAGTTACAGATGTATTTCACTACAACCTAGAAGATGAAACACCAGCGAACTATACTCCTTTTGAGGAGTTAGAGGTTCCGCTCACTTACCAGGAGCATAATTACTGGTTTAAAGGCGCCCTACCCCACGTACGAGGAAGAGCAAGATTAGGCCCGCTCGGAGGAGCAGGAGCCACATGGCCCATATTAGCGGCATACACACCACATCCTGACATTGGCACAATGCCACAGCCAGACTTACTCGTACAACACAGAGATTTAATTAAAATCTGCAGAAACCTCACACAATTTGTGATGAGGACTTTAACAGTTCAGCCTGCACCAGCTGCAGCACAAGATACTCCAGTCCAGAGTACAGTTAATAAAATTACTCCACAAACATTACACGCGGGAATGGGCAAAATGCCAGCCAAACGTGAACAAATCCCATTCTGGATAGCTCAGAAAATACCTCAGCTTGAGGCAGTATTTCCGAATACTACCACCTGTGATAAACACAGAATTCTAACAATCTGCTTGCCCATGGGGATCACACCACAACTAGAGGATTGCACCTCTTGGGGTTCAGTCTTTGCTGCCATATATACCAGAACACAAGGTATCCCGTCCTTAGCAGTAATACCTGATGTATTGAGACAGATACAAAATGAGTACGGAGCAGAACCTGCCCTTAACTTAGGGATGAAGTTACTAAATAACTTTGACCAGGTATCAGCCATAGTACTAGCTAACATTAAGGGGGAAGCAGCTTCAGTGGCGATCCACCAACGCCTAAGGGAGTTCACTCCAGTAGAACAACAACACGAACTACCCAAAATAATTGAAACTGCATATGCAGAACTAGGCAGAGACAGTCTAGGTGGAAAAGCATTAAAACCACAACTGGTGGGCAGTCCTGAAAAGGACACGACAAAGCAGACACCTACTTCTTCTAAAAGAAGTGGGAAAATAAAAAACAACAAAAGTCTAAAGACAGCAGATCTTAATCCAGAGGTAGGTCTCCTCAACAGGAGCCCTCTGAAAGGAGGTATAACCTCAGGAATAGGGATAATATTAAAAAACCTGACAGGTATCAGGATACTGATACTCGTTCCTCTCGTTCCTTTCAGGGTTCATCAAGAAACTGCGAGAGGGAAGGACGGTCAGAACACAGACAAGAGGAGCGTACTAAGTCCAGAGACACGCAACGCGCTGCGGACTACGCACCTAAAAAAGAAGATAAACAAAAATCTAAACCTCAGTTCAAAAAGAAGAAGGTAGCAGGTCTCAAGATCAGACATGCCCAGAATTCTGAGGATACAGCTTCTGAACGGGGAATGGGCTCTGACGATGCTAGACAGCGCGGCAGAAGTAACGATAGCTCGCCAGAACCTGAAGGAATTTCTGATGACAGCGGAGTTGAGTGAGTATATCACGGTGGAAATACCTGATACTTGGGTAGGCGCCCCACATAAGTTACATGAGATAACACTCCGGATGGAGGGGGACAAGCCCAGAAAGGTTAAAGGTCTATTTTGGGAAAATTTGTCATCTGGTTATGACATCCTATTAGCAGACCAAGACTGGCCGCCAGCATTCGTCATGAAGTGCCCTAGGGGAGAAACTGTAATTTTTCCAGCCTTTTCCGACCTCGTTCCCATACATCTTAAACATGCATATGCGCAGGAGTGGGCGGTTGCCCTAGCTCCAGCATTGTACAAAAATCATGCTGGTTGGGATGAGGATTCAACCCACCACGTGATCCCGTTAAAAGTTTCCCCAAATGCCCAAAGGCAATACCCTATAAAGCAGGAAGCTAAAAAACAAGTCAGGGAGATCCTAGATCAACTTGAGTACCAGGGGGTGATAGAAAATTGCAATTCACCTATGAACAATCCTTTGTTCCCCGTAGCCAAACCTGACAACACATATCGTCTAGTTTTAGACTACAGACATTTAAACACTTGCACAAAGACATTTGCAGTTCAAAATGCACACAGTGCTGCATTAATGAATAACATTGTGCGACAAAAATATAAAACAACACTTGATATCTCAAATGGATTTTTCTGCCAAAATATAGCGCCTGAAAGCAGGCATCTGACCGCATTCAGTGTGTTAGGGTCCCATCGGCAATTTTGCCGACTCCCCCAAGGGTATAAGAATAGCCCGGGGTTGTTTTCAGCAAGGGTAACAGAGTTACTCCAAAATTTGGATGAAGAAGCATTGTCCTATGTGGATGATAATTATCTGACGGACGATGACTTACCGAGGCACTTTACCAGGGTGAGCACCATTATTATGGGATTCGCCTCTGAGGGCTACAAATTTAATTTAAAAAAAATCAAAGATTGCCCACCTCAGTGTCCTGTTTTTAGGATACGAGCTGTCAAGTGAGGGAAAAAGCCTGGCAGCTAACTTTTTAGAAAAGTGTGCGCAGCTCCAACCTCCAAAATCATTAAAGAATTTACAATCAATTCTGGGATTCCTAAATTTTGGTCGAACATACATTTTGGATTACGCAGAAAGAGTAAAACCTTTCTACGACTTAATAAAACCTGACTTTTCAGTCAGACAATGGACACAGGAACATACAAATATCCTGCGTTTCCTACAGGAAGACATGATAGCTTCTAAACATTTACAGACACGCGTAAACGCACAGAACTTAGTGATCCGAGTAAAAGCGGGTCAATGCGGGTACACTTATATAACTTTTAATGAAGGTGAAACAGTACCAATCGCATACAAATCACACCTGTACACAAACGCAGAAATGCGTTTCACTTCAACAGAAAAAATCCTGACAGCAGTGCAGACCGCTGAAGCAAGAGAAAGAGCTCTAGCTCAGGGAAAGCGCATAATTGTCGTGACCCCAGTACCAGCTTTAGAAGCTGTTACAAAAGCTAGCATTCCAAATGCGAAAGCCTTACATCCCAGATGGATACAATGGGCTAATTCTCTTACTGCAACGGATGTTGAATACAGATTCGATCCAAGTTTAAAAACACAGGCATTCCTGCAATATGAACAAGAATATCCTCTACCAAATTAAATTTTGCCTCTAGATCAGTATGAATACATTATTTACACTGACGGATCTGCTCAACCGGCCATAGGGAGTAAGCAAGCTTACAGCGCAGCGTGTGCGATTTTTAAAGGTCGCATGCACGATGGAAAGTTCCATCCGAGTTGCACTAAAACGCAAACTCTAGGAGACTGCACGGCTCAGTTGGCAGAACTCAAAGCACTGATACTGGCACTTATAAATACGGATCACGAATTCCCCACACTGATTGTGTGTGATTCCTTTACTGTGTACAGTCGTACAATGAATATCTACATCATTGGGAACAAAACGGGTTCAAAGATGCAAAAGGTGGCACAATTAAGCATAAAATGCTATGGGAACAGGTAGTGGAGTTGAGAAGCGAACTACCAAGGGCTCACGTGATACATACACTGAGTCATCAGCGTGATGGCGTTCACGTTGAAGGAATTCATTGGCTGATGAAGCCGCAAAGGGAGCTGTTCGCACAGCCGCCGTAGCTGCAGTTACTCGTTCAAAAACGAGAATAGACGGCGAGATTATGGTAGCTGTCAATGCTTCACGCAAAGGCAGCACAGCAGTACCAAAGAAATTTCCACTCAAGTACTCCTACAAGTTAGATGCACAAAACATTCCATATGCTCAGATTCCTGGAGTGGGGGATAGAGTAATACCAAATATGGATCGTAGGCAAGGCTTAATTGTGGCAGCACACGAAGGGAAGGTTCTGTACATAAGGGACTTAGGGAGACTGTTTCTTTGTTGAAAAATCGCTACTGTTGGCCCGTGATGAGAAGGCAGATTAGAGACTATGTCTGGAACTGCAACATCTGCAAGCAGATGGAAGGGTCCATCACAACACGTCCAGTACAGATACCATTATTAGACAGCATTAGGTTGTCCGTTCGTGTACGTCCAGCTCAAGTTTCCTCAAGATCTGGCCTCAGCGCTTTGCTGACGCTCGAACTGTTATAAAAGATTTGCGAGTCTTTATCGGCACATACGCAGTTGACACGTTACATTCTGACCGTGGTCCGGCGTTTAGCTCTCGGGCTTACAAAGAGGCCATGGAAGGAATGGGCGTAGCATTGCAGTACTCCTCTCCGTACCATCCCGAGGGAAATTCTGTTGTGGAGAAGAAAAACCGAGACTTAAAGCACTCTTTAACAGCTAGGGTATTAGGCAAGGGCGGTAGATGGGTCGATCACCTTTATGGGGTACAGCGAGCGATCAATAACCAGCCAAGAAGCTCTCTAGGGGGTGTCACTCCTTACGAGGTCCTATTTGGGACAAGAATGTGGGTACCTGATCTTGATTGTGAAGGCACAGTGGCGGATGAAAAACCATTTGATATCCATGATCGTTTGGCTGTTTTACAGGATCTAAATGAATCCAGGACACAACAAAGTAACGTGCTCCAGAAACAGGCCGCCACTGAGGAAGTCAATGCAGTAACGGCAAGATCTGTCTGGATCCCAAAAGTCGGGGATCTGGTCAGAGAGAAGATTGCTGACAAAAAAGAATTTGGGCCATCCTACACAAAACCTGTACCGGTCCTAGCAATCCAAGGCACAAAAACTGTACTTCTGCCACATCTTGCCGTAAAAAAGGAGAAAAGATTCGTCTCAATCGACTTAGTGAAACCACACTATGTGGCCGATACTAAACAGTAGGCCACGTGGACTCCACAGTAGCAGACGCCCTCCTCTCGCTACAATCCAAGAAGTTCAAACAGAAAGACTCATCACGTTTGAATAGCCACCTGTACGGAATGAAGGACTAAGCAACAATGCTATGGAACTCATTCCACTTCAACAAGAAATTCATCTTCAAAATGAAAATCAACTTAACAACCAAGTTGCAATTAGACCTACTACAGACATCTACGTCAACATGCCTCGTCAAGAGCCTAATCCGATTTCAATAAATCCCGATGCAATTCCAACAATTGATCGAACTGCTTCTGGCTATTTCATGAACTTTGATACGTTTTCACTAGATCCAAGCGAACCGGAAACGACGCCAGCCAAAAAATCACTCCAACAGAAACTCAATGACTTTTTGAACTTATTTAGAAAGACTTAGCTGGTGTCACCGTGGATAGAACTATGGTATATCACTGGGATTTTATTTTTCATTTTCTGGCTAGGTTTAATAATAATTTTTAGTATGCTTATTAATGGACGATACCTCCAGCAGAGCTCTACAGCACAAAGAGTCAATTTGATTTTAAAACCACACCAGTCTTCACATCGTGAACCAAGAGCCTTGTCTTCAGTGAACATTACAGCAGTTCCTATACCGGACGGTATAGTATGGGACAAGATTGATTATGATGTATTCGGTCGGACTGAACTTTTAAAGCTAAAACATGTATTTAAAAGTTCTTTAAGTGATATCATTACCTCCAGTACATTTTCTGATGATTGGGACACTGATACTGTGAACAATTTAATGTCTGATTTAGAAAAAACTGCAGCATTTCCGAACAATGAAATGTTAGAAGGTACTTCAGACTATGATACATTGTACTGTTATCAGCAATATGGTCATCATTTCTTACACAAGTCTATAACACCTAGAAATGTATTTGAGTACCACCAGTGGGAACACTGCCCAACACCTCCAAAAGGTAGTTTGCAAGCATTTGCACAGAAATTCACATACTTCTCAGGGTTTAACACATCCGACCCGAAGTCATTTTATTATAAAGTGGCAAAAATTTCAGCTCAGAAAATTATGTTAACAAATACCAAACATATTTACTCTGCATCCTTTTTGAACCAGTTGTCAAAACAGGGTTTCGATCTATGGAAAGACATAATAGATTCAAAATCGATCTGGGGTTCCAGGGACTGGCAAGTCCAGGGAATAGAAGCACTTTTTAGAGCATGCCTCATTCCGCAGCAGATATTATTTCTGAATGAAACTGTGCAACAAACAACCTGTCTTGGATTAGCCAAAGGCAAAGAAATGAACACACCGGGGTTTCCAACACCATCGCAGATGGGTGGGGGGCAGAATTCAACTACACATGGGGTGAGATTAGATGACATTTTCCAGTACAACAGATCAGATCCTGATTGGACAGAATGGCTGGTTTGGCCCATTGACACAAACAAATGTCAGCAGAGATTTATGAATACAACCGAAGGGTTTAGTATCCATAGGCCAGACCCACACTATGTACAGAGACATCACCCGGGGGTAGTGACATCCTATAGTGTTGGGAAGTAGTGCCTTGATTGGCTAGAGACCTCAACACTCACAGAAGTGAAGCACCACTTGACCTTACTCACACCTGACATGGATCTTAGAGATTTTCTACTAGGACCCAGGAAACAACGTCAGAAACGTTTCATATATGCAGGCCTTTATGCCTATTATAATGAAAACTGGAAAATATCCCAACAAGAGGCCGCAGAAAGGATACGGGAGAGAGACCGTATTAACTTAGAAAAGGCATTAGCTGTAGTGGATAATGGGTTAACAACTTTAACCTCCAGGATTTACTCCTTAGGCAACATTGTGTCTTCGGCAATCGACATACTAGAACAAGATTTGGCCTTGTTACAGCACGGGCAATCTCAGCTACGTTCTATTGTGATGTTGAGCTGGACGCTACAATCTTTGCGTGCAGGCTATGTGCCCTGGCGTTTTATAAACACCACGTCTCTGTTTTCAGAATACAATCTAACTGATAAACAGACAGAAAGGGCACAAAGGGGAGCCAAATATACAATGTTGCGTATTGAGAAACTGGAAAGGTTACCATCAACAGAATGGCTAATTCATGGCCAAATCACTCTGCCGGTCACTACGTTCCAATTTCAATATTGCCTTGAGCAAAGGCAGGCAGGCAAATATGAAAAAATGGGTAAGGGATACATTAAGGAATCTTGGGAGTTACCATATAGATATCGATTCCGGAATGGGGATCGAGAAGTGCATCTGAGTGGTACAAACTGCAAGAACGCTTTAAGCGGTTCTCTCATGTGTCAGGATATTTCACTACACGGAGCCTGTAATGGTTCAGTAGCAAACCTACTGTGTCACATGACTGGGACCCCAGCTGCAGTGATCACGCCAGTTTTCGAGCTGCTCTCGAATGGGAGCTACTTGATGCTTAATGGTCATGGTTGCTGTGGGATGCTTCCGGGCGTCGCATATCTAGTCACTGTTAACTCCAGGGTTACTTGCTGTATACAAGTATTGTTTCCACCACTGAACACAGTCAGGGAGGCGCCGCTATGGCCTTCACTGAATGTTTCTTTCATACAATTTGATACTCTGAGCAGATTGAAAGCCATGCTTTTACAGCAACCCGTGCCCTTAACCTCCGCTCCCGAAATCTATGAACTTCAAGTTGCAAGGACATCGACTGAGATACAGGCGCTTATACGTACAAACTGCCCCTTTCATTTAGTAGAAATGGTGGGACGTATCTTCAATATGTCTGATACGAGCGGTATTGTACACCTATTTAAGACCATAGGGTCAGGACTGTTAAGCACCTTTCAGACAGTCCTCGGAGTAATCCCAAATTTTATACACTCCGTATTGGGAAGCGTATTTGGAGGATTCCCGCTTATCCTATTGCTGGTTGCAGGGGTCCTATTCATAATACTACTGCTACGCAATGGACGGCCCAATTCCCGAGGGAATGGTGAACACGCTCCTGGAGCGGACATACCGTGAACGCATGGTACAACTTCTGGGCATTCCTTGCTTGCGAGAACTCAATGCCTCCTGGTTTCTATCGTTTAGACCAGTCTGGGTAGACTGCATCTTACCTGTTCTTTGATGCCTGTTCTGCGGAGAAGAATGCACGTTGGATCTTTGTCTAACATTTCCATCAGATGCGCCTCCGGACACGGATGCAATGCTGGACCCCATAAAGGCCCACGCTCTGCGTTGTCCCCAGCGGCTTCCAATTTTGATGAATGCATTCCTGGAGAATCCACAGGTGCCGTTTGCTCCTGCTGGGTTAGGTGACTCCTCCACAGGCACCCAGGTAACAACTGCCGCACAAGCTGCCGCAGCACCGACTGTTGGCAGTGCTACATTCCATCTATGTGCGATTGACGTTCTCTGTGAAGCGTTGGATTTGTCAGCTGCAGCAGCTAACACCGATAATACTGTGCTTCCCAGCCAGGACGCTTAATCTTGAATTGGCTCATCGTGTCCTGGGAAAGAATTCGGCTTCTTCACTCGTTTCAAAACAAACAATCTAAATTTGGAACATTTTTACATTGACACTTTTGCTTGAGAAAAGCATGGCCTTCTCCTGCTTATGATAATGCAACTTTTATAGAAGAGACAATATTGTCTTTTTTCAAGTGGCAACTAGAAATAGCTGAATTTTGACATTTTTTATTTTTTTAAACACCTCATTTTTAAACGTTTTTTAACACCATGTTTTTACTTGCTTTTACAAATATTTTTAAATTGTCCAGATTTTAAGTATGGTCATTTTTATCCAATTCGGAAGAGGAGTGGGTGTTATATCCAATCAAAAACATAAGAGAGTCCCTGAAACACTGAATATAAGGAGAGGAGAACAGGGAACAATTCAAAAATAGCAATAAGGAACCTCTCCTTAACACTCAATTAATGCACAGGTGATACATCCACCCTCAAGAATACATTGTCCCACTACGACATTGATTATTTATCTTTTATTTATCAAAAATATCTTTTTTTTAAAAGAAGTATATTTATTTACTTACAATATTCTGTCATTCTTATTAGTCTTCTATTCATCTTTCTCTATGCACTTGTTCCTTGGAGTGGGACTAAGTTTTTTATCATTGGTATATACACTACTCTTCATACCACTGGGTCTATAAATATTTATTATATCGAGCACTCTATTTTGGGTTTATTTAGGGTTCTTTGCCAATGCTCCATGTCAATTGTAATGTAATATACATATGCTTACATTAGTTTTCATTGTTCCCACAGATTGTTTTTAATCTACCAGCTAATTGTTATATAGAGCCCTCTGCACCACCTTTAAGAAATGTTCTTGACGTTTGGATGTCGGTTGACCACCAAATGAGTCACCTATCTGCTGCGCCCTGACGAAGGAATTGTGGGTTTTTACTCCACTCCGAAACACGCGTCGGCGCTTCCTCCTCTTTTCTAATTTATTTATGAAATGAATTATGTTACACAACAATGTGTTCAGTTTGTTTATGTTATTGGGATGATTGTGTTTTGTATGATTGTTGGTTGTGTGCTTAGTGGTGTTTGACTGTGTTTAGAGATGTTTCAATAACATGCTCATGGGGCTCCAATTTTGTTGAAATCATGTACAAGATAAATATTGTAAGTAAATAAATATACTTCTTTAAAAAAAAAGATATTTTTGATAAATAAAAGATAAATAATCAATGTCGTAGTGGGACAATGTATTCTTGAGGGTGGATGTATCACCTGTGCATTAATTGAGTGTTAAGGAGAGGTTCCTTGTTGCTATTTTTGTGGGTGTTATATCCCGCATAGAAGCCCTAATGTAGACCAGTTCATACATGCCCTAAAATGGACATACTTGTATTTGCCCTAATATGGTCATATTCGTACTTGCCCTATTATGGTCATAGCCGCATATGCCCTATTACGGTCATAACCGTACATGTCCTATTATAGTCATGATTCCTTATATAGGCATGATCTTTCACCTACATTGGTCCCAGCTAGTGCACAATGAGCTCTGAGGGCTGAACGTTAACTATCCTGTGGTTTTGAATACTGCAGGGTTTTTCCCAAACACAGGCCCACACTGTACTCATCAATTATGCATGGCTCTCTAGGAATACACCACTTGCATAATATGTATGTACAAAGTTCACCCCTGACGTCTTCCTCATGTCCAATACAAACCATACTGAGGACGAGACTCTTTAGGGTATAAATACACCACATTTTGCCCCGGTAAGACAGAGGGAACCGAGACTTCCATGCTGACACACTGACCAGAGACGCTGAGGCTCCTGCATGCAGTCGCTCCAGCTGACAGCGGTCTGACACAGCCCTGACGGGGTGTCCAACTCGAGACCAGGACGGTGTCCCACTCTCTCTCTATTCAGGTATGGGGGTTCGACTAAATCCTAGAAGGATTCTTGGCTCTTAGGCTTTTAGACCTACACACATATGCTAGGTACACTCAGGTACATCTAGTTAGGCATCGTAGGAGTACGCGCACTTGCATAATGCTTTTATATTCATGTATATATTCATGATTATTGCAATATGGTAGAACTGTTCTATCCCTTTGCTTTTATCGTACTGCTGATAATATATCTCTGCTATTGTCTGCTGATTGCCGCAGCACATATATTTTACACTAGGATAACAACTGTTCAATAAATACTTATTGAAACGCCCGACTGTTTATTCTGTGTAACTCTCTGAGACAAACCGAATAAGTAAGCACGAGTGACTAAGCGAAAGGTAGTACATTGTTTCCACGATTCTGAGGAATTTGGGTTGTCATGATCTAAGGTTGCCAGAAACTAATCCCTCCCCGAGAGGAGGAGTTTCTAGTGGCACTGTGAGCTAGCTAATGCAAATCAGGCTAACATACGCGGTGGGGGTGCACAGAGTCAGTCTGCCACCAAGCCCACGGTTTATGTTATCCAAACGCGCAGGTCCTGCATGGGTACTATAGGAACTACACGACAAAGAGAATGACGCTGAGGGGATTTTCTTTTTTTTTAAATGGACGGCGGGAGGAGGACGCGTTAAAAAGATTGGATGGCGGGAGGAAGGCAGGGGGAGGCTTAACACCACAGTGAGCGGGAGGAGGGCAGGGGGAGGATTAACACCACAGTGAGCGGGAGGAGGGCAGGGGTGAAGGAGAGGGACAGCAGAGGCCTACACACTTAGAGTGCATGCCGAAAAGTAAAAAAGGGTACCTGCAGGAGCCTGTGGCCAGTGAAAGACCACTGGCCACAGGGAGCTGTACTTGGCCCATGCTCCACGGCAGGGATGAAGCCTGATGCCCAGGAGGAAGCTGGAGGAGAGGAGGTGGTGCTGGCCCAGAGGAAGCAAGGAAAGTGACATGGGAGCCAACTAATGTTACGTAAAGGTAAATAATGGGAGGGCTCTAAGTCCCTTTTAAGATTTTTGTCTTTTACAACAGATTTCTCAAGCACACAGGCAAAAACTAAAAATGTTCAAAAAAACAGGATTGCTTTGTGATGCTCTGTGAGTTCTGAAGTCTATGAAATATCTTGATATTAACTGCATTTTGTGTGGTTGGTATTTGCAATATTTATAAAATCTACGAGAAGCACTGCATAGTTGCCATGGTCCTGGTATCCGCTTTCATTTTATTTTATCTCTGGGTGGAGTTCACCTGCATTTACTATGTGATATTAACCAACTCAATTCATTTCTCTTACAAGTGTTCTCTCACACAGAGACTGCAAGATGTCAGCAAAACCCAGGCCCTTCAAGCGTTCATGTCTCTTCTCAACGTCTAAGACTGTAAGTCTTGTTATTTCAGCCTGTTTGCTGATCAGCAGCCTGACAGCCGTTCACACCTAATGGTCTGGCTGGCGGCTGCACTGCTCTTGATTTCGTTACAGAGCAGAGGTTTGTTTGTAACAGAATCTCATGTAACTCTATCCTTTGCGACTTTGGAGCGAGCTGAATATCAAATAATTGGCCGGGTCCTCCTGCCATTTAAAAATTACAACCAGATGTTTGCTTACAACTGCTGGTTAGCTGAAATAATTAGCCTGAATATCATCATAGGATTACACCGCACACATCTGCATAATATGAAAAAGATGTACTTAGCTGAACTTGGATGGATGCCCCACAGTTATTTTCTGTGCTGAAAGGTCTTCACCCACAAGCGTGTGTGATAAGACTTCAAACCGCCTCCCCATGACCTGGATTTTATGGCCTGCCCTTACTGGCTCCACAGATCCCTTCTCCTGGCACAGAGCGTTGGCTACTCTCGCCTGGCAGTAGAGCGTTCTGATTCATTGCTCGGCCCCAAGGCAGACATGGAGGGAAAATGGAAAATCAAAGACACTGAAAACAGAAGAGCAGAATGTTCCTGTGAGATGGATTCAGACTGGCTTTGAGGGGTTTCCATGATCTGCCTCCACCCCTGGTAGACCACAAGAACAACAGGTCAATGCCAACAAATCAAAGAAAGGCATTGGTTTGCTCGTATTTTCCAGAAGCAGTCAACCTACTCACTTATTGTGATGTACCAGCAAACTGACTGCTGTAGCTTTCCTGCCTATCTACCAACCCCCCCTCCTTCAGAGATAACAAGCTCTCCTAGGGCACAATAACTGATCCCAGAGATCTACTGCCCAACTGCAGCTCAAGTTTAACATCAGAGCCAATCAGTATTAATGGAAGGAAGGAAGACCAATGGCTTTATTGCATAAAGTGCCCTGGAGGCTCAACAGGTGGATGTGCACACTTTCTACGTTCACTTTGGTATTACAGAAGACCGCAAACGCTGCGTGCCCCTTCTTTAACACTGATTGAGTGGTGATTCTAAAAGGAGCGTTCTTTCATTAGCATGTGGATATGGCACCATACTAATGAGGGAAACGCTTTGCCTCTGCACCCGTGCCGTATTTTGGTTGCAAGCGCAGGACCACAAAGAGGTGGCACACAGTGCACTCCTCGAGGGTGGCCCCTGCTTGTGGGAAAGAGGGCCGTATGGACACCCTAGGGATACCCCTGTTGGCAGGTGGAATCATTCACTAGGTGCACCTGCAGGGTTATCTCTGCCCCCATTGCAAATGCAGGCAGGGTTCAACCAGCATTGTGATAGACAAATTGGCTGCTTCAAACAGGCAGACTGCCGTTTACTAATGCACTGCACCTAGGGAGGTGCAAGTTTGTGTCTGTTCTCGGGGACCAAAGCACCATACACTGACTTTATGCATCTAACACGGCATTTTGGATGTATTCAAATGTTCTGGATGGGAGTCTTGAGTGAAGTTTCCAGAATAGTCAAATGCAAAACCATAAATTCTCCTGTCATGGCTTTACTAGGGCGTGTGGCTGATCTGCCATAAGCTTGTCCCCGATAGCTAACAGTGTTGCTGTTTTTTGGTAAGAGATAAATAGCGATACACTGGATAAAGGGGTCCAACCCAACAATTAAGCAAGCATTCGCAAAGCCAATAGGTCTCGCCTATGCAAGAGCTATTGGCTTTGCCGATATGTTTTAGCAATGTTGTACACCAGAGTGGCTACTGTTCAGCATGGCTAAAATGTAGTAGGGTAAAGGAGAGTGGTCTGGAGTGGAGTTTCGTAAAGTGGAGTAGAGTGGAGTGTTATGGAGTGGCGTACAATAGAGTTGAGTGGCGTGGAGAGGAGTGAAGTGAAGTGGAGTATCATGGAGTAGCGTGCAGTGTTGTGGAGTGTCATGGAGGGAAGAGCATAGAGTTGAGTGGAGTAGACTGGAGCACAGTGTCAGAGGTGAGTCGAGTGTCTTAGAGTGGAGTGGCATAGAGTGACGTGGAGTGGTGAGGAGTGGAGTAGCGTAGAGAGTGCTGCGTAGATTGGAGTAGAGTGTTGTAGAGTAGAGTGGTGTACAGTGGAGTAGATTGTCACAGAGTGGAGTGGTATAGAGTAGAGTGGAGTAGTGTGTCATATAATAGAGTGAAGTAAAGTGGCATGAAGTGGCATAGAGGGAGTTGCATAGAGCGTCGTAGAGTGGAGTAGTGTTGGAGAATGGCATAGAGTGGAGTGGCAAAGAGTGGAGTAGAGTGTCAGTGGAGCAGAGTTTAATGGAGTAGAGCATCATAGAGTAGAGTATCATGGAGTGGGGTGTCGTAGAGTGGCCTAGAGTGAAGTGGCATAAAGTACAGTGGTGCAGAGTAGATTGGCACATAGTGCAGTGGCATAGACTGCATTGGTTTTGAGTAAAGTGTTGCAGAGTTCATTGGTGTAGAGTGCAGTGACGTAGAGTAGTACAGAGTGCAGTGGAATAGAGTAGAGTGCTGCAGAGTAGGTTACAGTGGCATAGAGTACAATGGCAGAAAGTGTAGTGGTGAAAGTGGAGTAGAGTGCAGAGTGGCGTAGAGTGAAGTGGCATAGAGTGGAGTGGTGCAGGGTAGAGTGCAGAGGTGTAGAGTAGAGTGACATAGAGTGCAGTGGCATAGAGTGCAGTGCCATAGTGTAGTGGTATAATGTGCAGTGATGTAGAGTCCAGTAGAGTGGCGTAGAGCTGAGTGGTGCAAAGTAGAGTGTAGTGGCATAGAGTGCAGTGGCACAGAGTGCAGTCATACAGAGTAGAGTGTCAGAGTGGAATCGTAGAGGGCAGGGTCATAGAGAGCAGGGTCGTAGAGTGCTGCAGAGTAGAGTGGGCAGGGTAGAGTGGTGTAGAGAGCAGTGATGCAGAGTACAGTGATGCAGAGTAGAATAGAGTGGTGTAGAGTTGAGGGACATAGAGTGCAGTGCCATAGGGTGTAGTGGTATAAAGTGCAGTGATGTAGAGTCCAGTAGAGTGGTGTAGAGCTGAGTGGTGCAAAGTAGAGTGCAGTGGCATAGAGTGCAGTGGCACAGAGTGCAGTCATACAGAGTAGAGTGTCAGAGTGCAATCGTAGAGTGCAGGGTCATAGAGAGCAGGGTCGTAGAGTGCTGCAGAGTAGAGTGCTGCAGAGTAGAGTGGGCCGGGTAGAGTGGTGTAGAGAGCAGTGAGGCAGGGTACAGTGATACAGAGTAGAATAGAGTGGTGTAGAGTTGAGGGACATAGAGTGCAGCGGTGTAGAGTGAGGTAGCATGCAGTGTCATAGAGTAGAATGTTGTAGAGTATAGTTGTGTAAAATGCGGGTATAGTAGTTGGCGTAGATGAAGTGGCATAGGGTGGTTTGGTTTTTAGTAAAGTGGTGTAGAGTGCAATGCAGTAGAGTGCGATGGTTTAGAATACAGTGGCATAGCGTAGACTGCAGTGGCGTAGAGTGAATTAGAGTGGCGTAAAGTGCAGTGGCATAAAGTGCAGTGGCGTAGAGTAGAGTGGCACAGCATTGATTACAGTGGCATAGAGTGGAGTGATGCAGAGTGGAGTAGAATGGCATAGAGTGGGGTGGCACAGAGTAGATTTTTTCAGAGTTGAGTGAAGTGGTGTAGAGTGGAGTGGTGCAGGGTAGTGTGGAGTGGAGTGGCATAGGGTGGGGTGAAGTGGTATAAGGTAGTGGCCTAGTGTGCTTTGGCATAGAGTGCAGTGTTGCAAAGTGGAATGGTGTGGAGTGGTGCAGAGTGGAGGGGCCTAGACTGGAGTGGTGTAGAGTGCAATGTCATAGAGTGCAGTGGTGCACAGTAAATTAGTATGGCGTGGAGTACATTGGCATAGAGTGGTGTAGAGTAGAGTGCAGAGGCATAGTGTAAAGTGACGCAGATTAGAATGGCATAGAGTTCAGTGGCAGAGAGTGCAGAGCTGCAGAGTAGAGTGTCATAGAGTGCAGTGGTGTAGAGTAGAGTGGAATAGAGTGCATAGGTGTAGAGTGCAGTGGCGCAGAGTAAAGTGACAGAGTGCAATGGTGTGGAGTGTAGTAGAGTGCAGTGTCATAGAGTAGAGTATAGTGGCATTACAGTGCAGTGCTGAAGAGTAGATTGAGTGCAGTGGTGTAGAGTGTATTGGTTTGGAGTAAAGAGATGCAGAGAGCATTGGTGTAGAGTGCAGGGCCACAGAGTGCAGTAGTATAAAATTGAGTGGCGTAGTGTGGAGTTGTGCAGAGTGGATTGGTGTAGAGTGGAATAGAGAGGTGTAGACTGCAGTGGCATAGAGTAGATTGTTTCAGAGTAGAGTGAAGTGGCATGGATTGCAGTGATATAGAGTAGAGTGTCGTAGAGTGCAATGGTGCAGAGTAGATTAGAGTGGCTAAGAGTGGATTGGCGTAGAGTACAGTGGCGTAGAGTGAAGCGATGCAGAGTAGAGTGGCTTAGAATTCAGTGGCATAGAGTGGAGTGGTGCAGGGTAGAGTGGTGTAGAGTGCATTGGCATAGAGTAGAGTGGTGCAGTGCCATAGAGTGCAGTGGCATAGAGTTCCCTAGAGTGGTGTAGAGTGCAGTGACAGAGTGCAGTAGACGGGCATAGAGTGCAGTGGTGTAGAGCGCAGTAATGCAGAGTAGAGTGTTGTAAGTGCAGTGTTGTAGATTGCAGAGGCATAGAGTTCTGCAGAGTAGTTTGGTGCAGAGAGCAGTGATGTAGAGTACAGTGGTTCAGAGTAGAATAGAGTGGCATAGAGTGCAATGAAGTAGAGGGCACTGATGTAGAGTGACGTCGCAAGCACTGGCGTAGAGTGCAGTGGCATAGAGTAAAATGTTATAGAGTATAGTGTTTTAAAGTGCAGTGGTGGAAAGTAATTGGCATAGGTACAGTGGCTTAAGGTGCGTTGGTTTTGAGTAAAGTGGTGTAGAGGGAATTGCAGTGTTTTAGAGTAGAGTGGCATAGCATAGAGTACAGTGGGGTAGAGTGGTGCTGGGGAGAGTGCAGTGGCATACAGTGGAGTGGTGCAGAGTAGAGTAGAGTGCAGTGGCATAGAGTGCAGTAGCTTAGAGTAGATTGTTGCAGAGTAGAGTGATGAAGAATGCAGTGGGGAAGAGTGCAGTGCTACATAGTAGAGTGGGGTAGAGTGCACTAGCCTAGAGTAGAGTGATGCAGAGTAGAGTAGAGCGGCATAGAGTGAAGTGGCATAGAGTGCAGTGTCACAGTGCAATGGTGCACAGTAGATTAGAGTGGTGTAGAGTGCATTGGCATTGATGGCAGAGGAGTGGCATAGAGTGGTGCAGCGTAGAGTGCAGTGGCATAGAGTAAAGTGGCGCAGAGTAGACTGGCATAGAGATCAGTGGCAGAGAGTTCAATGGCAGAGAATGCAGTGCTGCAGAGCAGAGTGTCAAAGAGGTCAGTGGTATTGAGAAGAGTGACGTAGAGTGCATTGGTGTAGAGTGCAGTGGCATACAGTGGTGCAGAGTGGCGTAGAGTGCAATAGTGTATATTAGAGTGGTATAGATTGCAGCAGCATAGAGTAAAGTATAGTGGCGTACAGTGCAGTGGTGTACAATAGACTGACATAGAGTGCAGTGGCATAGAGTTCAGTGGCTTGGAGTTCAGTGGCGTAGAGTTCAGTGACTTAGAGTGGCATCAAGTAAAGTAGCAGAATGTGCAGTGTTGCAGAGTATTCTGTTTCTAGAGTACAATAGTGTGTCGTAGAGTGGCGTAGAGTGCACTGGCACAGAATAGAGTGGCGTAGAGAGCAGTGGCTTAGAGTTCAGTGGTGTAGAGTGGCATAAAGTAGAGGAGCAGATATTGTAGTGTTGCTGAATATACAGTCGTAGAGTGCAGTGGTGTACAGTAGAGTGACCTGGAGTGCATTGGTGTAGAGTGCAGAGGGTCAGAGTAGAGTGGCGTAGAGTGCTGTAGAACAGAGTAGGGTGGCATAGAGAGCAGTGGTGTTGAGTACAGTGGTGCAGAGCATAATAGAGTGCCGTAGAATGCAGTGATGCAGAGTAGAATAGAGTGTGTAAAGTGCAGTGGCATAGAGTATGTTGGCGTAGTGTGATTTGGTGCAGTGTAGATTGGAATAGAGTGCATTGGGTCAGTGGTTTAGAGTGCATTGACGTAGAATGCAGTGGCATAGAGCGCAGTGTTGCAGAGTAGGTTGGCATAGAACAGAGTGGCGAAGAGTGGTGTAGAGTGCAGTGGCAAAGAGTGCAGTGCAGTGGTGCATAGTAGAGTAGTGTGGGGTAGAGTGCATTGGCACGGAGTAGTTTAGAGAGGCGTAGAGAGGAGTGCTGCAGAGAAGAGTGCAGTGACACAGTATGGATGGAGTGGTATAGTGTGGAGTGGTGCTGAGTAGAGTGGAGTGTGATAACGTGGAGTATGTATGGTATGGTAGCATGCTGCAATTCCATGCAACACATCTTCAATTGAAATGACCATTACTTTTGCACTCACATACAAATACACTGATAAAAGTATACAGCTCACAAATGATAATGGAAATGTCATCACCCAATGTATTAATTTGATCATCAGCAGAGTCCATTTACAGACATTAACATTTTGTTGTATGTTAGAAAGAAAAATAACATTTGTATAGCCTTCCTCAAGCAGACCCCCAGTAGCCAGCATGATTGTCACATAAATCCTCTCACTTTACAGTCAAACACCAAGCTCCCTGGAAGACACCGCCTGACATTTGACCTCTATCTTTGAATGCACAGCAAATGTGACAAGATAAGTACACAATTTAAAGGCCTTTTTACAGAAGGCAAATTTGTGGAAGAATACAGTAAAAAGGTTTTAAGCAACAGAAGGGATGAACTTGAGCTGGACAGCCTAAAGCAAATAAAGCCAGCAAGTAGAAAGCCAGAAAATGTGTGTTACAAACCACACAGCCAATGGTAAGCAACGGGTGAATGCATTCCTAGTTCAACTTTCTGAATGCCCCCAAGATGTCTTTAGCGTAGGCTGCGACCTAAAAATGGTTAAACAGTGTGACACAGTGTAACATAAATGTAGAGGTTTGTATTACTACCAACTACAGCCAAACCAGAGTGATCCCTCTTGCACATACTGACCTTGTCAATGGATTCAGTACTGGCATTGTAAGTGCTTCTTCTGTGTTTGGAGAGGGTGTGTCACTATGTAAGATCTGTCATATTATGGTAATGGCACTTTTTAAGGTTTAGATCACTTGGTGTTTATGTAAATATCCCTTTCCTTTTTTTGGTGTTTATTTACTTCTTTCATACATATATGCAGCTCTTTTGCACTGTTGTCATATTTACATGTTGAAATAATAAAAGAAAGTAGAGTTAGAGTAATGAAAGTCTGGCTCTGGGGTGATTATTCATCATCTGGGAGGTGCCACGCAAATATCTTGTGAGCTGGACAAATAGCTCAGGGGACTAATGCATTTACTGCAGATGCGTGTGTGTGTGTATGCGTGTGTGTGTGTGTGTGCGTGCACGCGTGTGTGTGTGTGTGAGCGTACTCAATACAGGTGACAAGTTCAAAACCCAGACTCGCTCCTCAGCATTGCATCATTTTGACATGGTTAAAAATGAGGACCACCGAACTGGATATAACAACCATCAGAGCCTAGCATTTATTTATTCTGTAAATTGTAATTTTTACATGTAACAAAAGTTGATAGTTACAAGAGACAGTCTAGCCAGCACTGGGTACAATATGCTAGGCCTGAGTGGATCCCAGTTCTCTGAGGACATAAGGACGCTGAGCCTTCTGGTGGACCAATATATCTAACAACCATGCAGCCCAGGTCCCGCTTTGGTGGAGAAGACCACCAGGGCCAAGTTGATTCTAAAATTTCCAATAAACACTGAAGACCGCACAAAATGAAGGCTATGTTCTCACATGAAGAAATATATCACTTGTTGAAGCCTTGCCAACCTGCATCATCTTCAAAACCAGCTGCATCATTTACAGAGCTATTACAACCAGCATCCCCTGCTTAACTTGCAAACAAGGTCACCATCTCTGGTGCATCTCAGCACACTTGCAACCAGGATACCATTAGACTGCAGACTAAGAAGTGTAAAAAATAAAACAGAGGCTTTCACATCCATGCTCCCAGGAACTGCAACAACATCCCTGTATCCATCATAATCACACCAACACTGCTCCAATTTAGGAAAGAGTTGAAGATTCACCTTTTCAAAGAAAACTACATCACAGTGCATTAAACATCCCGGCCCAGCTTCCTCTTCTCTTACACACTGACTTTATGCTTGTTTCTGACCATGTATTGTGCTCCGCTGTCCTTTAGCTTGGTTTGTGTTATAGAAATATCATATTCATATATACTTTCAAATCTAAATACATGACAACTGTATACACAGCATGAACTTAGTTGTTGCTTTGACTCTAAAACATGTACAACATTTTCCTAGACTGCAATTGACAATAGAAGGCACAAACTTCTAAAGACATCATTTCACAATCCCGGTTATTTAGAAACCTTTAAATAATGTATAAAGAGAATTATCCTTGCAATCTATTGACTTTTCCTTTGCCCCATATCTAATGGTTGCAAAACTATCTTGATACATACCTTTATGGTATCACACAAAAGCATATCTTGTCTTTCAGACTACAATTCTGACTGCAACAAATCAATGTGGAGGGAGCCATGTGCTAATTAAGAATGACAAACATAAAACAGAAAGCCTTTTTAAGGATGATGACTTCATGCTAAACACATCACCTTTGGCAGTTGCTCAATCAAAATTAAAGAAAATGCTATGACGCAGCCAGCATTGACCGCGTCATAGAGCTTTAATTTTCTTTACTTTCAGCCGTGTTGCACAGCAGCCGCTCTGCTGTGCAACATGGCTAAACAGATTTTGACAAGGCCAATATATCTCGTATAGGTGAGACGTATTGTCTTTGCCAGTACTTCTTATTTAAGGCACATCTTCACCCGCATTTAATGACCAAAAACTGATTTCTGCATAAATCTCTGCACGTCTTGGTCTAGTCACATTTAGGCTCTCAGTGTCAGTACCCCTTACACAAAAAGGAAGAACTAAAGCATTATGGAAATTCTTAGATTCTTGGCACAACTTCCATATTAATAATTCCATATTACTTTCATATTCCTTAAAGTGGTCTTGTGGTCTCTGGAACAAAATGTTTCAACTGCCAACAAGTATGACATCCTTCACCCTTCATATTTGCATAAACCCCTTCATAGTCTACAGAGACGAAATAAAATCATCACATTTGATAAAAAAACATCCACTACTTCCAATAACAACTTACTACGTCTCCTTTTCTAATCCACTCCCTTCATTCCATCCCTACTCAAAACACTACTAAATACACAAGAACTCAAAAGCACAAATGTAACACAACTAATCCACAAGGAAAAAAGAAAGCACGTATTACTCACTTACTATTTAACTCCAATCATGTGTTCTGGAGTGGCATGCTACTTCCCGTAAAGCGCTTCCATGTCTCATTAGGTGCAGTAAGTGGTATATAAATACAATCTACAATTACAATTTACTATATTTAGAAAGCTAACTGTATATCAAGAAATATCACCATTTTACAAGGCTATGATCCATTTCTTTCAGTTCAAAATATTATGAATGAATTGACTAAGCAGCATGATCGAAGTACCATTTTAAGAGATTATTTTTTTTCTCAATATTTTGTCCAAGTGCAATATTTAATTTCTGAAATCTACATGTAGCGCAAGACATCTTATGCTCTAAATCGGGGCAGGAACTTGGATGTAGATAAATAACAGGTCTGTAGAGTGTAGTGTCTTGTGAGTTAGCAATGACGGAACCCTTTTGGTTCCTGATGAACTCCGTAGAGCTATGACATAGGTGTTAGAGTGGAATGGAATGAAGTTTGATTTGGAACATTGGGTTCGCAGTTACACGCAGAAGAATAAAGACATGTAATACTAAGCTAAGTGTGTGGCATCGTTATTTGTGGGTACCCAGCCTGGGGAAGACGCTACAAATGGTGATAAGCAAGCTGCTGACATGGAGGCCGGAAGTGCCCAAAATGAATCAGTCCTTAGTGTGAAAAGTAAGCCAAAGCTATAGACTGAAGGGCACGAGGTAATGTCTACTCATAAAAAGAAGTTGATTTTGTTTCCACACGAAGGTAAATGTCCCGCCATTGGACAAATATATGTAAAGGCTAAGGGAAGGAGAACCATTTTGTGACGGTCTGCACAGCAAAGGAAAAAGCAAGTGCATCACATTGCAAAGACAAAATGGCCCTTGGAACATTCCAGAAGCAATGTTCGACGCGCACCCACAAGGCCAATCGGTGACACCAGTTAAGGCAAATCAACACTGAATGAAATTGATTGTCATCTAAATCATCATCAAGCAGTTCTTCTAGATCAGTATCAAGTGAAAGTAAAGAAGATGGCTATGCCATGTCGATATTTACCTCAGAAAAGCGTGCTCATGTTGGACTGGCTGCATGGGAAGAAAAATGTCTGTCAAAGAAAAGTCGACATGCTAAAGCACCAAAGTCATTCAAACATTGTCCAAAGATTATACTGAAAATAAATGGTTGTTCGATACCTTTCATCATCGACAGTGGTGCTTCGATAAACATTATGCCTGAGGAGGAGTGTATACCTGAATTGTGTTGGCGCCCTTAAAAAGTAAAGGTTGATTTGTAGCGATGATGAAACACAAGAAAACAAAGGTGTGAGCACCCATCCAAGTGAAATACGGAGCGGCTTTGAAGCAGCCGCTCTTTGTTTCGCTGTGCAGGCTCCCTTTACCCCCTCCATAGGGCTGCCATCAGGGAGTGCACTGACAGTGCAGCGCGCCTCCTGACAACTTCTTTTCCTTTGCACCCGCATCTATAATACAGCGCGGGCACAGAGGCAAAGAGATTGCCTCATTTGCATGGGGTCAAGCCCCCATTGAAATGAGGGAACGCCCTCTGATAGCACTGGGCTATATGTGCGTCAGCGCTATCTATAGTACAAATGGGGCAGCACAAGCATCTGCAGCCCCTTCGGTAATACCAAAGTACCCTGGGGTCGCGCAAAGTGGATGCAAACGTCTGTTGCGCCCCCGGGGCATGTTGTATAATATGGCCCCTGTCGCACAAAGACATAGACAAATTGCTTTACATTTACAATATGCTGTTGGACAAGAAACTGAATCATTACTTAAGCATGATATAATTGAGCGATCTACTGGTCCCACACCATGGGTTCTCCCATAGTGGAAGTGCCCAAAAAGGACAGTGAAGGAACGTTGACATGCCTCAGGCAAAGAAGGCAATCGAACGAGAGCGTCATCCAGGTCCATACATTGCTGACATGATAACGCAATTAAATGGTGCAAAGGTCTTCCTTCGCCTTGATTTAAACAAAGGTTATCATCAGTTGGAAGTCGAAGAAAATTGCAAGTACATTGCAACCTTTTCTACACATATTGGTCTGTTTCGAAACAAAAGAATACGTTTTGGTGTGTCATTGGCTGCAGAACTTTTTAAAGACGTCATTCAATGTATCATACAGTCTGTCATGAATGAGTTCAATTATAGCGATGACATATTAGTTTTTGGAGCTATGCAAATAGAGCATGATAAGGCTCTCACACAAGTTTGTTGTTTACTTGCAGATGCAGGTTTGACTTTAAATGCAGATAAATGTGAGTTCCACAAGAAAAAGTTACAATTCTTTGGCCATATATTTTCTGATGGAGGTATGACGTCCTATCCTGCTAAAGTACAAGTGCTGTCAAATGCTGACCCCCACAAGATGTTTCCATGGTGCATTCATTTCTTGGCCTGGCCAGCTACTTTTCCAGATATATATGAGACTTTGCTACTGTATTGACTCTATTGAGAGTGCTGACGAAAAAAGAATGTTTAATTTCATTGGTCACATGAATGTGAGAAACGTTTTAAGACATTAAAACAAGCATTGAGAATACTACTGAAATGGTGTATTTCAATCGGAAGCTTCATACAGAGGTTGTTGTCGATGCTAGCCCTATCGGGTTAGACGTCATCCTTGCACAGCACAGCGGACATCCAAATGCTTGAAGGCATATTGTGGCCTATGTAAGTAGGAGTTTGCCCCAAACAGAGCGTGCTTATTCACAACCTGAAAAAGAAAGTTTAGCTGTGGTATGGGCTTGTGAACATTTTCATGTATTCCTGTGCGGAAATCTTTTACACAGGTAACTGATCATCAACCTTTAATAACTATAAATGGCAATCCAAAGGCCAAAATACCGACTGACATTAAACAATGGGGACTACGTTTACCAGAGTACAATTATAACATTGTACATCATCCAGGGAAGGACCAGAACCCTGCTGGCTACTTTTCCAGAGAGCCTATCCAAGTTCATGCCACTCCATCCAAAATAGCTGAAGCCTATATCATTTTCAATGTAAAATCAAACACACCAGCTACTATTTCGTTATCCCAGATTATCACTGCCATGAGCCATGATAGTGACATGTCAAAGTTGAAAGATATAATCACACATCAGTCATGGAACCGACACCTTCGACCGCTTGCCAGTCATGGTGAATATCAAAAATGTAAGAATGTCAAAGATGAACTGTCCATAACTCAGGAAGGAGTAATATTGCGAGGATCGAGAATCCTGAATCTGGGGAGTCTGAGGCAGAAGATGATTAAAGTGGCCCACGAAGGACATCGTGGAATAATTGCCACAAACAGAACTCTCCGAAACCTAGACTGGTTTCCGTATATCGATGAGCGGGTTTAGAAGGAGCGAAAGGCCTGTCATCTGTTAAACTGCCTTTCTACTTAAGTTACTCAACACACCTTAACCATGACAGACCTCCCAAAGCACGTCTGGGAGAGAGCAGCCATTTACTTTTTAGGTCTACTTGACAATGGACATCACCTGATGATGATTGTGACGAATACTCATGATTTCCTTTAATTGAGGATCTTTCATCTACTACTCAGGACCGAGTCATTGAGAGACTAAATGCATTTTTGCGACATGGGGGTTCCAATCGTGTTGAAATCTAATAATGGCCCGCCATTTAACAGTTATGAGTTTAAAGATTTCTTAGATCATCTGAGTATAAGGCATCACCTATGTGGCCACAGGCCAGTGGACTAGCTGAGCATTTTATGAGTATGCTAAAGAAAGCAGTACAGTGTGCTACTCTTGAAAAGCTTGATTTAAAGATCGTTTTAAATTCTACCTTGAGAGCATATCATTCAACACCTCACTCGACCACAGGTGAGAGTCCTGCTGCATTGATGTTCAGGAGAGCAATGACAACCAAGATGCCTCAGTTGGCCAATCACAGAGAGAAAAACTAGAATGCAGCTAGTGAGAGGAACTTCATACAGAAACAAAAGATGAAAGTGTATGCTGACAAAAGACAACATGCAAAGAACATCATCTTTAGGAGGGGAGATCAAGTGCTCACATGCCAGATGCGGAAAAGAAAATCTGAGACTCCATTTGATGCAGAACCTTTTCAAGTAGTGTCTACAAAGGGACACATGGTGACTGCCCAGTGCCCTGGGAAGTCTATTACCAGAGACTCTTCTCACTTTTGGCGTTTAATTCCTTGTTCAGCAGATCCACCTGTTGAAGGCTAGACTGGGTTGGAAGCACCAGTGACTGTTGTTGCCTTTCCACCATCAACGCAGCTCCTGGACATTGATGGTGACAGTTCCCAGTTTCCAGTTACAAGATCGGGTTGAACAATTAATGCGCCAAAAAAGATTGTTTGAAGAGATTTAATTGGGTATATGTATGTATTTTGTAAAAATATGCAATTTTTCATTTAACAGATGGGGAGATGTAGTGTCTTGCGAGTTAGCATTGAAGGAACCCTTTTGGCTCCTGATGAACTCCATAGAGCTATGACGTAGGCATTAGAGCAGAATGCAATGAAGGCTGGCATTGAATGTTGGGTTCCAGTTACATGCAGAAGAATAAAGACGTGTAATGCTAAGCTCCATGTGTGCTGAGTCATTTGCGGGTACCCAAGCTGGGGAAGACACTACATAGAGCGTGGTCATTCTTTTGTAAAGTCTACTAGCCTTAAACATCAGCATTACTAAATTATTTTTAAACTTTACTACACCCTAGAGAATATTGAAAGCGTATATGTGCTACAACGCTAGAGCAAAACCTTTCCTGTTTCTTAAACATGGGATGGGAATCTCTGATATGAACAGATACGTGTGTTATGCTTACACCAATATGCACTATAGTGATATATACAGCAATGCATGCACTCGTACTGCCCAATGACCAACTCCTGTAGTACCAGTGCATTTTTTTTCGGGGTTTTTTATAGCGCGAACTTGACCCGAAGGTATCAGGTTTCAAAGCACTTTACATGAGCACCAATTGCGTTACATAAGGACATATTCATTTTTGTTAGGCACTGGGAGATTAAGTGATGTGCCCAGAATCACAGGATATTGAACGTCGTTGTTGCCGAGACTCGAACCTGGTTCCCCAGATTTGAGGTCGACCGCCATAGCCGTTAGGCTACAGTTTTCGCTAGTGTTGCTAAAGTACCACAACACCAAAAGTAACAAAGAAACAGTTGGGCATTCTTTTCTATCGCTAGTGATTACACTATTTGGAAACGCATGGCTCTCATTACGAATTGCTCGGAGCAGGATCCCGGAGGAGATACCGCACCGGGCATCTTCAAGCTTTTTATGCCTCCGGACCTGTATTGCCGAGAGACACTGGATCCGGGGCCTCGTCACCATGGAGTGGGGCAGACAACGCTCCCGCTGCTGAACTATAAAAAACTCCGCCCACCTCAATCTAGCAGGCCCAAGAAAAGAAGCCTCCACATATCCAACCTGCTCCAAGCAGGCAGCAAATGTGTACAAATGTGGGGCATTTGTTTCTCCCGGAAGGGACAAAAACATGTGGAATCGGACCTGTAGACCTGAGTCTGCATGTTATTCCCCATTTTGAATTAAAAAAACTTGCAGTCCTTGCTTTCCATAAGAATATACCAGTCGATATCGTACATTCAGGCCCCAGTATATCGCTGTGGAAATAACAGGCAGAGACGTTTTAAGGCATGGACAAAGAGGGCTTTGGCCCAGGGCCCCAGCCTTTGCAGGGGCCCCTGATAGAGCCAACTCTGTTCTGCAGAGTCTTGCCCTAATTACCTTAAATAATTCTTAATCAGATTGTTATAAATACCGTTTTTCTTTAATTAATTTAGTTTTAATGTGGGTGATGTGTGAGTCTACTGCAGACATTTAGTAAAGAAATGTTTGTGTTTCATGCAACATCTTTGGTTTCTTTTAGATCAAAACAGGACCTTACATATGAGAAATGGGAGGGGGTCACAGAGATTATTTGCAGTAATATAAGTGAGCTGCTCCTGTGTTACAATATTGAAAACACAAGTCACTATTCCAGAATATTCGATGTAAACACATTTAGAATTTGGACGAGTGTGCCCGTGCACTGTCACTGACCTTGCCAAAGAGGGCATGAAATAGCTGAAATTGGATCATAAATTCAAAGCTGTTCCTAGCAGGGGCCCCCAAATTACCTTTGGCCCAGGGCCCCCAAAATCCTTAAGATGTCTCTGATAACAGGGAATAAGAACGAGGGCCAATTTGTTAATTAATTAAAACAGTGGCTCTTAACTTTTCTTTACTGCATTGAACCATCACTAAAAAAGATATGCAAATGTATGCAACAATATTTTCCATGACTTTCCTCTGTGTTTTATGTTACTTTCTTTCTTGTGTATTTTGGCAGATTAAAGTTGTAAAAAGTGTTTCAGGGAGACAATGGCAGAGAGAGGTTAACCTATAATTTGCTTAATATTCTCCGTTTTTGTATCTTTTTGGGAGCAATGGATCAATTAACTATAGAAGAAAGATTAAGGTACTTCTTATTTTTTTCTGGTGTATTTCATGTGATTATATCATTTTGGGTGAAGTTGACAGTCAACATGAATGTTAGATAGATTTACATTGTGACTGACAGCACTAAGAGAATCTGCTTACGGTGGTGGGATCATTACAAATGGAGTCACTCACTTACTCATTGCTTGCCGGTCCGCAAAACCTCCTTGTGTTTTAAAATACTTGATCCGTTTGTGGCTAAAGATCATATTTATTTTTCATAGAGTGGATTTGATCTGTTTCTAGTTGTTTTCTTTTTCCTTTTTGTTTCCCTACTTACTTTTTCTCTCTTTTCCACCTTTGGCCTGACTCATTCACATATTTCACAGGGCAAGGTAGTGGAGCCCTCTTTTTCATGCAATTGTCATAGAGTATTTTCGAATATTTCTTTATTTAAATTTTCCAAGGAAAAAAGATTTCCAGTGCAGTAAATCCCACTAAATGGTAGACACAGGCTCCTTCGGTTGAAGCTTGTGCATTGAACATTCTATACCCCTGTATCCAGGGCCGGTTCTAGGATTTGCGACCCCTGGCCAAAAGGGAATGTGCGAGGCCCCTCTTATTTACATAAGTGACTAAGCTCAGGAAGATGCTTTGTGCAGACTCATCCTGGGCCGCAGCTCCACCTCCCAGACTCCTACAAGCACCTCTTTTACAGCTCCTATCGGGCTGAAGGTGTGAGAATTGCTTGTGGGCTGAAAGTTAAAACTGTGAGGGCGCTAAAATGCTGGACAATGGGCGTCCCGCAGTGTCTCTGAATGGTCTCCTTGCAATTGTGACAAGAGCGAGTATTTCCCTCCCCTATTCCTCCTGACACCATCCCTGAGAGGCCTGGGGAGGGGGGGGCCCTCTCATGGACCGTAATTGCAAGGAGACACCTTTCTTTCAGTTGGATCGGCAGGGAAACAAGAGGACACACCACCTGTGCGGGGCCCCATGCTGGTGGGCTGAGTGCGAGGCCCTGGGCAGTTGCCCACACTGCCCATGCCTAGCACCGGCCCTGCCTGTATCCATGCAGTCTTTTGACCTGAGGGAGTGCGCTCCCTGCTTGAGGCGTGGAAGCCAAAATGCTGACTTCCTGCACCTGGCATGGGATTGGCCACTAATTCATTGGTTCTGACAAAAACTCTTGCATAAACTTAAACTGATTATCTCAATGGACCTCCGAGTCTCCGTCTCTCCCTAATGTCCTTGTTGGCTACGTCCAAGACATTCCTAAACCATCCAGGAAACTTATCGCCATGGTTCTCATGCTGGGCAAATGACGATTCGCCACATCTGCTGGAGAGATAAGACTACACACAGTTATGAGAATTGGCTGCAAAATCTCACAAGCTGCTCAAATATTGATGAAACCTATTGCACCTGACTACCGGTAGAATCAAGACCCAAAGATACCTGGGATCCACTCAGAACGTTTATTGGAAAAACTGAAGAACAAATATAACTGCACTTCTCGAGCTCTTAGTGGCCACTCAGAGGAGGTTTTCTGGGTGTCCCGCGATGGTCGTCCCATACGATATTGGAATCTAGAAAGAACCCACTGATCATTTGCCAGTTGGCCCCTGCAGTAAAATACACTGTATGAATTACACGATGTATAGAAATTGTGGTATCTCCTTGATGTGTATGCCTGTATTTGTTGAAATGAAAACTTAAATTTAAAAAAAAAAAATTCAGTGCAGTAACATATAAAAGTACTTGTCACCAGTCCATATAGACCATCATGCTGAAATAAAAGCTTTATCAATATAATATTACATAGCATATATGGCGCCTTTTCATTTCAGCAACTCTTAATGTGGCACAGCACATTGATTATGTTGTGGCTCATTGGAATATTTGGCTGATGAAACACTAGTCCATGTATTGTAAAGAGAAAGGGTAACTTCTTGCCATGGTGCAGACTTCCAAACTCACACGGTCCTCCGGCGTGTCTCACATTATTGGCTCCTGCAGAAAAGACACATTATCACAGGGTGAAACAAATTGAGCTAGAAACAGTGGCGGCTGGTATTTGAAGGCAGTGGGGGCAGGGTCGCGGGGGCAGGGGTCCTCTTCCTCACTTCCAGGGCAGGAAGCAGGATGCACCCGGCTCCCAGCCCCCCAATAGCCAATCACAACGCTGCAATGCAGTGTTGTGATTGGTCTGAGCGCCATGGATCGGCGCTCAGCCAGAGACTGGGAGGCTGGGCATGTTCTCCATGCAGGCTGTAACGCAGGCTGTAATGCGAAGTGCTCATGAATGTTTGGCCGGCCCCAGAAGGCCGGCCAAACATTCATGCTCACTTAGGGAATGCAAACCACTCCCCCATCATCTGCTCTGTCAGCAGAGCAGTCCCACCCCATCCCACCCACAAAGCTGCTGCTGCAACAAGGAAAAAATAAAATAATAATAACTTATAGTTATTATCATTTTATTGTTCCTTTAGTGACACTGCTTAAAAGCAGTGGGGCGATGCTTCTCCGCCATAGCAGAGGAGCCGCCACTGGCTAGAAACCCCTGCATAAAGTGAGTTTCTAGCTCCTGTTTGGAGATTCTGCATAGTCAATGCACATTCCAGAGTGTGAAACCTCCCCAGGACATCTGTGACAGACTGAGAAGCCTTTTTTTTGGCACTGTTCTCATACAGGGAAAAGTTATCAGAAGTTGACAGGCCTGCGGTTTTTAAAGTTCTTACAATGAGATCAGCTAAATATAGCTCTTCTGTAACAGATGCCAATAGCTGTTATTAATCATCACAGACTAAATCAGTAAAGAACACTACAGAACAACATGGTTGAAGTCCTAACCATCTAACTGATGCTCTTGCCAATTCATTAACTCTGACTCATAAATAGAATCTACAGCCCAACTTTTAAGCAAATAAATTCCACTCTACTCTACAACACACGCCCTGCCTACATGAATAGCCGCATTCATTTACATCAACCTTCCAGACATCTCCACTCTGCCGTACTCTCACTAGCACATGCCCTACACATCCATAAAAGCAGAGCGGGTGGTCACGCCTTCTCATACCTGGTTCCTAAAGCCTAGAACGATCTCCCACAACACATCGGAGCCTCCTTCTCTCTTCTTGACTTCTGGTGTATAAGGATCACTTATGTAATTCTTTTTAAATTCTTGTTATTGAGGCATTTTACCAGTACAGTATGGCATGGTAGGAAAATGACAACATAACATGCTTATCAGAATCGTCATAAGGCAACATGAACACATCAGTCTGAGGGTAAATCCGCTGTGAGGCTCAAAATGGGTGCAAAGTGGGGAATAAGCCATACACGGACCACCACTGAAAGAGGAAGAGCACAAGCTCACTGTGCGGTCTGGGCTGAGTGTTTGAAGGAGTGTGCTGTTCCATCGTGTCATTTACAAGTATGAGTACCTCTGAAACAGGTAACTTAGGGTAGGTGTGAAGTTACATGGCAGCGCTAGACTTATGGAATCGAAGTGTCGGGGAGGAGTTATGGGAGACGAGAGGACACCAAAGGATGTGTCATAGCAAGGAGAGTGACTCATGATGAGGTAGAACATGAAGCGGCATCAGGGGCCATGCACAAGAGATTCCGATGGGGGGTTTACTCAGCGTGGTCAGGGAGCTGCGGGTGTATGTAATGTGTCAGTCATGAGGAGGAGGAGGAGTAGGAGGGTAGGGTAGGAGTAGGAGGGGGGTCAGCATCCTGGCTGCACGGTGGTGTAGGGGGGTGTCAGCCTCCCATATGTCCTCAAGAAATTGCATAAGCATGGTGTCCCATGTGTCCACTATGGGCCGTTTACGGAAGGGGCTGGCCTCTTTGTGATGCAGATTCGTGCTTTTGGCAGGACCCCACCGATGAAGGGCGCTTTGCCATTTAATCGGGAGCAGTGGCTGTAGGGCCCTCCAATGTAGGGTAATAACTCTCTTGGCAAGCAGTAGCGCCAAATTATCAAAGCGAGCCTGAACTATGGGCCTCATTATGATGCGGTTCGGGCCGCAACCGACAGCTTGTGGGTTGCGGTCTGAACCGCATCTACTGCTGCGGTCTGACCGACACATTAGGATGCGTGAGGTCGGAGGCAGCAGTCGGAGGGACAGACCAACACCTTCCTACAGGCTCATGGAGCCGCTCGGTTGGAAGCTCCTTATAATCCCTTAAGGATGGCATTTCCGCCGTCGGGATCATGATGTTGGATTCTGACAGCCTCAAGATTGATTTGCATATAGCTGGATCTGAACTGGGGTGGCGAAGTGAGCTAAAGAACGATGATGGATTCAACCCAGATCTGTGACTGGGGGTGAGTGTCTGAAAAGTTTCAGCGCTCCGTCCATCATCTCCTTGTGTTTGCTTTGATCGCCCTAAGTTGGCAGGGTATGCCCAGACATGGGTCCCTTGCTCACTTTGCCACTGGATTCAAGCTAGCCTGGCTGATGAGGGGTGTTACCCCGAAACCGGTCCCAGGATGCTTGTTTCTGGTCCAGGGAAGACTTGGCTTGGCAGTTCGGGCTGGACTGTTCCCATGAGGCATACAACATACAATACTATGTATATATAATTTACATATTTTGTAATTAAGAAAATAAAAAGAAATCTTTTATTTGCTTAATTTTATAGAAAAGTTTGTTTTTAGTATGAAAGATATATATAATGAAAAATGTCAAAATATTCAATTAATAAAGTTTGAAAAAATAAATAAAAGATAAAAATGTGTGACATGTCTTTATTACATAAAACTATGTAATTCATAATATTGGACCTAATTACGATGTCGGGCGGACCGTTGCAGTCTGGAACCGACCGACCATAGGTCGGCGGTTCCAACCGCCGTATTTGGATGCGACTGCCCTATGGGCAGTCAGAAACATCCATTTCCCAATAGTAGCCTGTGCGACGGCAGAAAAGGCCTGCAGCACAAGCTGCCATTGGGAAATGGTTGTTTTCAAACATCCTTGCACCTTGTGGCAGGCACCATGGGGCACCTGCCACAAGGTGCAGGGATGTTTAGGGGGGCACCTTAGGTGCTCCCCAGGCCCCCATAGCCGAGGGCCAGAGGGGAAGGGGGTCCTGCTAGGGCCCCCAAAGACACTTTCCGACAGCCTTTCCATGTCGGAAGGGCCAACATGAAAGGGCTGTCGGAAAGTGCCATCATAATCCCAACAGTGGAGCCGACCGACATCCAAGGTTTAAACTCCGACTGCCCTATTGCAAAGACGGCAGTTGGAGTTTAAAATGGCTGGTCTAACCGACTGGCTCCTGACGGGCTCAAGGAGCCCATGGGCCTGTCGTAAACCGCACATATCTCTTACCGACAGCGTTTCCGCCGTCGGGATTATGATGTTGGTTTCCGACAGGCTTTCCATGTTGGGCTTTCCGACATGGAAAGCCTGTCGGAAAGTGACTTTGGGTGCCCCTAGCAGGGCCCCATACCCTCTGCGTCCTCCGGTAGTTGGCCTGGGGGCACCTATGGTGCCCCCAGCAAATCCCTGCACCGTGTGGCAGGCACGGTGCCTGTCACACGGTGCAGGGATTTACAGTTACTCCCATTTCTTTATGGGAGCTTGTGTTGTGGCCAGTTTGTGACTGCAGCACAAGCTCCCATAGGGAAATGGGAGTTTGCGACCACACAATGTGCAGTTGCATCGTAATTGCGGTTTCGGACTGCCGACCCGAGGTCGGTTATTTCCGAAACCGCAGAGATGTCAGTTGGAGGCAACTCCGACCAACATCATAATCAGGCCCTAAAGGGTTTACATTTACTATTCCAACTCCAATCCAACCATACTGGGGGAAGGCGTTGGACACTAAAGGGGTTACATTTATTATTCTCACTCCAATCTGAACCAGTTTGGAGAAGGTTTTGGACACTAAAGGGATTTACTATTCCCAATGAAAACTTAACCTATTTGGGGAAGACATTGGACACTAAAGTAGTGACATCTACTATTCCCACTCCAATCTATGCTAATTTGGGGAGGGTGTTAGACACTAAAGAGATTAAATGTACTATTCCCACTGCAATCAAAACCGATTTGGGGAAGGAGCTGGACACTGAAGGGGCTACATTTACTATTCCAACTCCAATGTAAACCAATTTGGGGAAGGCATTGGACACTAAAGGGGTGACATTTACTATTCCCACTCCAATCTAACCATATTGGGGGAAGGAGTTATTATTCAAATATGAAAGTAAAAAATATATGTTTATTACTATTAATAGTTAAAATATTTTAGATTTTTTTCTAACATTCCTAAACTTTAAACCATAACATAATTAGCCGTTATTCCAAAATTAAAAATCATAAAATATAAAAAGAAGTAATAAAATGTTATAATTTTATAAATGTAAAATATTTTTTAATGAAATTATAATTTTAAAAACATTTATAAAATGTAAACTTTTTTTTTAAATTAACAAATAGAATTTCTTAATAAAAAAATCCAAATATTTTATTGTATTAAATAGGTTGCTATATTTTTATTGAATTTATTCTAAAAAAATATGTTTACCATTAATTTATATTGGTCAAAATCAAAATTCAAAAAGCTATAATAATATCACATTATACATTTTGAAAATCAAAATTATTAATGTGCATATTTTCAAAATTAATATAAATTGAAATGTAAAATATACATTTAAAAAAAAATTCCCACCCTTATCCTCAATGACCAAGTATCCCGCTACTAAAAGAATTATTAAACAATTAGTTATATACATTAAAGCAACAAAACATACAAATTTTAAAATGTCATAAGTAAAAAATAACCTTAATAAAAACATAAATATAAAAAACATAACAAAACACGGTACAATAAATTACATACCAATTAACACTTAAAATGATATTACATACAACAATATTTGCTACATCAATATTTTTTAACAACAATATTAAAAACAACACTAAAAACAATATTTTTACCTGCGATATTCCTGTTGACGATATTTTTAATTACCCTATATTCTTGTCATCATAGTTTTGTATCACAATATTTGTTTCCCGATAGTCTGTCCAAACACCTTTATATAGAGTGAACATTGTTCTTAGCAAATACTTTTTAATACTCTGGTGTATCTCTCATGAGAATTTCACTGTCTGGAAACAGTGTGGTACAGAGCACTGTCTCCACTGCATGAACACTGTTACAGTACTCAGTTTTCTACTGATATCCACTTCATTTCTCACTGTAGGGTTTGTGGCTGTGAGGGTGTGTAACAGGGCTTTAGCATCTGGAGGAACATGTTTTTTTCTGAATAGTTGTAAACAAATTAAGTACCGTGTGAAGTAGAGGTTACCTTTTTATCAGCGGTTGTTAGTCAACATGAACTCGGCTACCCATGAAGTGTATGCTATAGGGTCAATGTTGCACATAAAAGAAGCTTGTTTTTTCTACAGAGATTATATTCATGATAGATTTAATGATGCTTTTTATTATTCTGAGCTATTTTGTTCTTACTTCAATAGCTCTAATGCCATAACTGTTTATAGAGCAATGTGTACAAAAGAAGCTTGGATGATGTTGTCAGTGATGTCATCAATGCTGTTGTTGGAAATGGCCCTTTTTGCAGGGTTACTCCAAACTTTTTGCCTTCCTCCTCCTCGTTTTGCTGAATTCTTTTTGTTGGCCTTAGGACTCAGGGCACTTTACCACTGCTAACCAGTGCTAAAGTGCATGTGCTTCTCCCCTAAAAACATGTTGACATTGGTATATACCTGATTGTCATATTTAGTTTACTTATAAGTCCTTTGTAAAGTGGTATACCATGTACCCAAGGCCTGTAATCTAAATGCTACTAGTAGGCCTGCAGCACTGGTTGTGCTACACTCACAATTAGCCTTTCAAACCTGTCTCAGACCTGGCATTGAAGGCCCTGTGTGTTCCCAGTTTGCTGCAACTTCGACTTGGCATTTGAAACCACTTGCCAAGCCTTAAACTCTCCTTTTATTGAACATAACACACCCCTAAGGTAGGCACTAAGTGACCCTAAGGGCAGGGTGCCATTTAACTAAAAGTCAGGACATGTACTTTTAAGTCTTCTATGTCCTGGCAGTAACAACCAGCTAAATTTGTTTTACACTACTGTGAGGCCTACTCCTTTCATAAGCTAGCATTGGAGATTCCTTGAAATACCTTTGAAGCTGTAATTCCTGATTGAAAAGGAATAGCTACTTCATGTTTAATATTTTTGGAATGGTGGTGACAAATCCTCTTTAGTAGTAAAGTTGGATTGGACAGTACCATTTTAGAAATGCCACTTTTAGAAAGTGGACATTTCTCTACTCTGAACTTTGCTCTGTGTGCCTGCAGCCTGTCTCCAATACACGTTTGGGCTGGGCGACAGCTACACTTTGTGCATTACCTATAGACAGCCACAAAACAGAAAGGGCTGGGTGTGACAGGGAATACATCTGCATTCATCTGCATACCAATAGCCTTTCTGGGCATGAAGGGGGAGAGGTAGCTCACACTTACATCTGAATATGTTGTGCTCTACCCTCTTACAAAGGGCTGAATTACCCCCTACTGGTAGTCTAGAGCCAAGGTTGGGTTGAAAGGGATTCTTGTGCACTTCAAAGTATTCTTTTGAAGTCACCCCTTATATCAATAATATCAACCTTGCAGTCGTTCCCAAAATCAGGAGGGTAAGAAGAGGAGGAAGATCCTTTTCCTATAATGTGGTAAAACTCTGGAACACACTACCCCCACACCTTCGCATCGAACCCCACCTTTTTCCGTTTCGTAAACTTCTTAAAACCTGGTTATTTCAACAATCGGCCCCATAACTCCACTCGTTTTCTCTGTTCAGTCGCTAGTGCTGGCATGCCCGAGGGTAGCTATGCGCTTTACAAATGCTGAATAATAATCAAAGGAACTTTTGGGTATAAGTACCAGGGCTCCGGCCCTATCAAATCAGTACACTACTGGACCGGGGACGAACTCTGCTGAAGACTGCTGTGCTGAAATGATTGCCACTTTGCTGTGACTGACTGTTCTGAGGGACTGCTTCTCTGCTTTGCTGAGCTGCCCTGCTACCTGCTGATCTCTGCAATGCTGAGGACAAGGACTGGACCCTCTCACTTGAACCCAGAGTGACTCCAAGGGCTTGCTGGCTTGCCTTCTGTTTTCTGAAATCTCAGGGGCACAAAAGTCTTCCTTCAATTCTGCTGATGCTGCTGGGCTGTGCCATCTGTGAGTTCTACCCTTGCCTGAGATGCCCCATCCAGTCCTGGGCCTGAGAAGTGGGTTTCTGCAGCTTTTTCTACATCGACGTCAACGCAGCAGCGATCTTGCACCAGTCAGAACTGGTGCATTGCTCTTCAACACCGATGCAGGAGTCGCTTGATGACAGCGATTCTACAGCCAGCGTGGCTCGACGCCGAAGGACAGCACAGCTTGAAATCGACAAAGCGCCTGCACCACCATGGGGTTTGACACCGAAGCTTCCATTAACGGCACGGATCGGTGCCAATGCTTGCCTCCATCTATAAGGATCGACAACAGCATTGGGCCTCCTCGCCTCGTGTCTTCTGTGTCGAACAAAGCTCCATCCTAGGTATTTCTTTAGCGGGACCTGTCTGGGTCCTGTAGCCAGCCTGCCGTAGATCGCGGACGGTCTGAACTTTGACTTTGTACTGGAAACTCGCGACCTCAAGTAACTTTTTGAACGCAAGTGATTTCTAGGCACTGTTTTCACATTTATTCTTTAAAAATTCATATCTTGACTTCTACTTATTGGATTTTTGTCATTTTGGTCTTGTTTTAATCAGATACATATTCTCTATTTTGTAAAACTGTGTGGAGTCTTTTTGTGGTGTTTTCATTTAGTTATTGCAATTTAAGTGTTATACACATACTCCAAGCTATCAGAACAGAAGGTGAGCACAGGTTAATTTAGGGTGTGTATCTGGCTTACCCTGACTAGAGTGGTGGGTTCTGCCTGGCTTGGGTGTATACCTTAGCCAACCAGAATCTGAATTTCTAATATTTGTCTTTTGAGATGTCAACAGTGATGTAATAAATGATGTCATAGAACATGCCATGAGTGATGTAATATGTGAGGTCATAAGCAGTGCATAGTGGGGGTGCAAATTACAGTTTAGTTGGCTCTGTTAACTATAACTGGTGATTTTCTGTGGTTTCTTTAGTTCAAAATGTTAATGTTGTCACTGACATATTCACCTAACTATAACGTCACTTTAACCTTTGGGTTTTTTCAGTAAATTTCTGTGTTGTTTCTTAAACAAAAACAGATCTTTTTATCACACCTAACTATAATGTTACTTTAACCTTTGTTTTTTTCCAGTGAAAATATGTACATATTTATTTATGTGTATTTATATATATATATTTGTATTTTTTTTCTGAGTTTTATATAGCGCGAACTTGACCCGAAGGTATCAGAGCGCTTTCCATGAACACCAGTTGCCTTTCACAAGGAGGCGTTCATTTTTTTGTTTGGCACGGGGAGATTAAGTGATTTGCCCAGAATCACAGAATGTTGAGCGTCGTTGCAGAGACTCGAACCTGGTTCCCCAGATTTGAGGTCGACCGCCCTAGCCATTAGGCCAAATCCTCTCCTATATGCCTGTGTGTCTGTGCAGAAAGCATGTACTGCTGCTTTACCTTCTACTGTACCTGTCCTGTGTGTGAGGGAAGCTTGTCCTGCTAAAACGTGCATTGCTGTTTGTGGTAAAATGAATTATGGCTGGCAAATTAAGTCTATCAGTGGTTGTCCATGTAGAAAGCAGCAAGGACAGACTTAGGTCTGTATTGATAGTGCAGCTGTTGTGTCATCAACAGAAAAGAATCTTTGAAAAGCACTACTAGGAGATGGGCTTTAGTTCCACCCACTTGTTTATCTTCTTCTCTACAGGATTTCATTGGGAAGCCGTTGTGCGTTTCCGATGAGAAAAATAGCATTTGTTCTGCACAGATTATGCTTAATACAGTAGCCTGAGTTAGTTATGATGACAACAGAATGACCAAGGTGATTGACTTGATTGGTTCATTGGGTAAAGTTATGTCAGATGCCATAGGCTTGATTTGTTTATTGTGAAAAATGATGGGAAAGGCAGTGGGCCTAAATTAATTATTGTCAAAAGCAGTTGTTAAAGCAAATAGGCCTTCATACGTAGATTGTCATTAGACTATGTTCCAGACTGTAGACAAGTATTTTCTTACATAGATTCTTAAAGATTACCGCACTAGGGAAGGGGTTTGGTTACCCCCTCTGACAAACCCTGGTTTCTTGGAATTTCAGATATGTCTGCCAGGGCTTATGTGATCACCAGGAAAAGATCCGTAAGAAGCATTAATAACAGAGCACCTGTGACTCCACTCAATTCTTGATCTTCTCTACAAGCATTTGATTAAAAAATAGTGTTTATAGTCCACCTAGTTCATTTCTCATAACTAATGGGGACTTTGTTATGCAGACTGCAGGTCTATTGCAGTTGCAAGGTGTTGAAACTGGCAGTGTCTGGTTGGCTGAAGGGATACCCCCAGCCAGGCAGAACTACTGCTCCAGTAAAGGGCAGGTGATTACACTTGCTGTGTAACCCGTGCTCACCCTTGGGTAGCTTGGCACTGAGCAGTCAAGCTCACCACAGAGGCAATGTGTAAAGCAAAGGCACAGCAGCCACTCGTGATAAATACACTGAGCATCACAAAAGAGATTTCACACAGGATGTATGTAAAAACGCTTATTTTCAACACACATGTTCAATCATTATAACATGACCATCATATACTTTTGGGCATAATACACAGTTGGAAATATTACTAGCAGTACTATGCCCAATCGTATTGTTATGATTTCACTAGTATGCACACTGTGTACAATTCCTAAACTAACTCCCCCAATTAAGAGAGACCACCCTTATGCGGTGCATGATATTTAGATGATGTACATACACAAAACAGAGAACACTTTTTAGCTGCATGGCGGAGTGAAGCCAGACAGAGGAAACCCAATGTCAAAAAGTATTGTCCTTTTGGCACCAGTCATGGTATAGGCGACACCGCCTTCCAGTGTCGTGAATCACTAGTGGTCTACACACAGTCACTCCCACTCACACACACTCACTCCGCACCACTATGCGGTGCGACAGGTATCAGCCAGTCCGTACGGCAGGCTCTTACATATACATAAGCACTCAGCACCCTAAAGTGCTGCCACTGGTGACCAGAAGGTATATGGTTCACCCTCTGCAGACTCTGTGGCCCAAGCCTCCCTCCACCCTCAAGTTCACCTCTATTGTTCTACACACCTGGATGGAAGATAACCAGCCTGCCTCCCAGACACTGGGACGCACACAGCCGAAGTCACACTTGGTCTGGGTCCCGGGGAAGCAGGTGGGAATATGTAGCAGTTTTAATTAGGAGGTAGACGTAAACAAGGATTAGCAGCCACTCTGGAAGTTCACTCACAGGTCTCAAAACACAAAGGAGTCACGTAGTCTCTTGACCCACTTCTAACTGTCCTGGAAGCATTTCTTCAACCCAGTCAATCTCTCTCACTACTACTTGGCACCAAGAGATCTTCGGGAGGGGCCAGGTGAGGAGAGGGCAGTTGGTCCACCATGATGAGGGTCAACAAGGGAACAACAGATGAATGGGGAGTAACACAGGGGAGCCTCTCGTTAGGATGAGGCGCCCCGATTGGTATATGATGATCTGGGTCATGCCAAGGCGATCCGGGCACAGTGACTTGTGCGCATAAGGATGAGTCGCACCAGACACTTCAGATTTCAAACACGATGAGTTGCAAATTCGAGCACCTCCCTGGTAAGGAGGCACAATGACTGGTGCATGTTGAGTTGGGCTGCCCCAGGCAATTCTGGCCACACACACAGTGAGGAGTTGCCATTCTGTTCCTCTCTAGAAATGAGGCACAATGTCCGGTGCACGATGATATAGGTTGCACCAGAATAGTCCGGCCACACACTAACAGGCGCAAGTTCAGTAGAATGAGGCACTACTCTGGGCACCCCCCACCTCCGAGGATCACACCCCCGCAATGAGCAGGCAGTCAGAGCATCACAAGAGAGAAATGCAGCACGGTCGACTAAACGGGCCACGCAGGGTCCCGCAAAAGGTGACTCTGCTCACCACAAATAGACGCTTTTGAGTGTTGCGGTCCATGCATTACGAGAACCACATGCCTCAGACGCAGGCAAGATTTCTGGGGCTCCACACTAGGCAATCCGGTCTCTAGACACAAGTCTTAAGTCCACAGTCACACCACGCTACCAGTTTGGATTTAATAGCTGAGGTGGGCACTTGAGAGGGCATCGCTCTCCGAATGCCATAGGTAGATGGTGTAGGTCCCTCAGGGGAGATCTTTGATGTTCTGAGACTCCGGGCCCTTGGAGAGCACACTTCAGGGCGCCACACATCAGCAAGTCCTCAGACCAGGTCAGTCTCTATTTGGACAGTTATCCTCTATGTGCACAACAGAGTCCTCTGACAATGTGCACCAAGCAGTCCGGGTTTTCCAGTCCCAAGTCCCCACAATTGTCTCTCCCTCTTTGCTGGAGGATGGCACCTTTGCCATTGGGTGGTTTAGGGGTTTTTCCCTCTGAACCACAGATGTCGCCCCTAAATTGTAGGCCTGTCTGCCAGGGGGTCTAAGAATGTAGATCTTAATCTTTAGTGGGGCCATGAGCCGGACACTAGAGACTGAGTATCAAAACCTCGATCTTCAATCTATCCCATTCGGCCCTCAAATGGCACAGGTTTACCGTTCCCGTGGGATGCCCATGTTTTATGGCTGTCAATTGGAGAATGCACAGATGTGCTTCCCCCAGACCTCTGGTGTCCACTGGAGCCAGACACCACGGTCCCCAAGACTCTTGGAGCATACAAATGTCCATATTCAATAAGAGGCATTTCTAAGCAAGTTATGCCAAAACCCTCTTTACCAATTGAAAGAGTTTGGCACTGCAAATCCATTGATATAAAACATCATGAGTATGCTCGACTGCAATCCACCATTGCAGTGCGAAGTATTGTTAGCCCTTTCCCGATATTAACTTATGGGCAGATCAGGCCTCATACGTAGTGAAAACACACATAGATATTCCTCACAACCTGGGCGCACATCCGCTATTGCGCACCCTAACCTGCAATGGCAGGAGGGACACATAGTTCCCAGCACCAGTGGTGCCAGTGCACCCACCCGAGTCTGCTCAGTAGACTGGACCCGGGTTTCACCAATACATGTGTCTGTGCGCATGCACTAACCTAAGTTGGCAGGTGGCACATGCAATCACGGACACCATAGGTGTGGGTGCGCACTCACAGCGAGCAACACTGGCAACCTGCTCATGAGTTTACCTACAATAGATACCAGTGCGCACCTACCGGTCTGCAATGACAGATCGGCCCGTGTTTCAGAACATGGAATCAGTGTCATTTCCCAGCACGGGTAGGAAGGGCGTGTGCACTTTCATGCGGCAAGGACAGGCCGGGCACATGGCTTACCCAGGCCCGAGCACCTTTGTTGCCAGTGCACACTCGCCACCCTGCTCGGACCAGCTGGACATGGGTAGACACCTCTCATGGGTACGGTTGTACACTCCCGGCCCGCGATGGCAGACCAGGTACCTTACCTCTAGCACCATGGATGCAAGTGCACAGATGCAGGCCTGCACCGGCAGGCCTGACCCGGAGGTCAGAGCACCAGGGTTGCAGGTATATGCTCAACAGCCCACGATGACAGGCCGGGCACCTATCCACCATACCATAGGTGCCGGGGCACATCTTCCAGCCTGCCACGGCAGGCAGGACACATGTCTGAAACAGCATCCGGTCCAGTGCGCACACTTCGGTCTGCATTGGTAGACCAGACCATGTTCCGGAACAGCGCGTCAAAGCCTCTACCTAACCTGTGTAGGAAGGTGCACGCACTTCCCCGAGGCTTTGACAGTGATGATGTGCGGAGGGCCCTGAGGCCACTCTAGAGATTCGGTAACTCCCCAGGAGTTTCCATGGGGAGAGCTGAAATCACAGGCAGGGGAAACCACATTGGGGGGTTCCTCACTACCCGGGCAGGGAACATCCATATGTCCCAGCCCGGCCTTCAGCCTACCACCCCCCGGTTCCCGTCAGGGCTTCTCTGGGGGGTGCCCTCATGAGATGGGACAACCCACTCCAGGTTGGCTGAGGCGTAGTTAATGCCAACTTAGGCAGAGGCACAATGGCACCCCACAGACCTGCCATGGCAGACGCGGTATAGGGTTGATGGCTATCCGGTGGGTGGCACACTCGCTGCTACATCCCACTACTTAGCCCATGCCGTACCTGCCCTGGGTATGTGGTGTATAATAGGAAAAGGTTTAGTACATATCTCCATTTTTTGGTCTGGCCACAGTAAATACTCAAAGTCATCAGAGAAAGAGTTCACCGCAAGGTATAATGGGGGTCTCCCTAAAATGTTTTTTGAGTCTTTGATGGCAGAGACCTTTTAGTCATGTTGATGTCCATGCTACAGCCAATAGGTTTACTTTACTGATTTTAAATGTGGGAATAAAGGCAGTAGATCTCTGATGATATATTGTGAATGAGTTGACAAAGCCTGTAGCCCTAACCTTACTGATCATGAATAGGCCATAATCATTGCTATTTTAGGACTCAAGTCTATTGGAGCACAAATAGCCACCTGATACCACACAGATAATGAGAACAGGCTAAATGTATTATGTTAATTGCCCCTATGATATTTCTGTTGGGTACACGATTTGCACCCTGCATATTTGCAAGGCCCTTTTTGTAGTGGTTTCGTTTGGTAAGTCCACAAGTGAGCTTGTAAATACTTTTAATTTTGTGCGTACTATTTAGTTGTGTGTTCATTACAGTACTTTTCTTTTTTAAAGTTGGCATTTCTCTGCCCTTGAAGCTCTGTGTGCCTGTAGCCTGTATCCAAAACACGTCTGGGGTGGGTGACAGCTTGACTTTGTGCATTCCCTCTAGACAGCCACACACAAAGGAAGGTTAGGTGTGTCTGAGGACACATCTGCATCCTCATGACTCATCCTGGGCAGTATGGGAGAGAGGATCTGACACTTACACCTGAATATGGCTGGGTCCAAACTGGGGTGGCATGGTGAGCAAAAGAAGAATGGATTTAACCAGATCTCTTTACTGGGGGTGAGTGTTTGAAAAGTTTCAGCACTTCGGCCATCATCCTGTTGTGTTTGCTGTGCAGTTTTACTGCCATGTCGACTTGGCATGGAAAACCTAGTGCCAAGCCTTAAACTGCCCTTTTATTACACCCACGTTACCCATATGGTAGGCCCTAGTTAGCATATAGGGCAGGGTGCTCTGTAAGTAAAAGGTAGGACATGTGCTTTTAAGTTTTACGTGTCCTGGTAGGTAAAAACACCTAAAATAGTTTTTCGCTACTGTGAGGCATATTCCTCTTATAATTTAACATTGGGCATTCCTTATTACACTTTTAAGCTGTAATTCCTGATTGAGAAGGAGTAGCTCTGTCATGTTTCATATCATTGGAATGGTAATGATAAATTCTCTTTGCTGACAAAGTTGGATGTAACATTTTTTTTAACTTTTAGAAAGTTGGCATTTCTCTGCTCTTAATGCTCTGTGTGCCTGTAGCCTTTTTCCAATACACGTCTGGGGTGGGTGACAGCTTGACTTTGTGCATTCCCTCTAGACAGCCACACACAAAGGAAGGTTAGGTGTTTTTTTGAGTACCCATCTGCATCCTCATGGCTCATCCTGGGTAGGATGAGAGGGTGGAGCTGACACTTACACCTGAATAGACAGGTGCTGTCCCCACACAAAAGGTTGATTACCCCCCTGCAGTGAGTCTGGAGCCAGAGCTAGAAAGAAAGGCCCTCTGTGCACTTTAGCGACCCTTCTTTGAAGTCACCCCTACTTCAAAGGCACAACTGGGTATAAGTACTGGGTCTCTGACCCCACCAAATCAGACACTTCTGGACCTGTAAAGAACCTCTGTCAGAAGAACTGCTGTGCTGCTACAAGGACTGTCACTCTGCTTGACTGCTGCTCTGGAAGAACTGCTTTTCTACTGTGCTGCCCTACTGCACTCTGATCCTGCTGAAGGAGAGCTTGAACCCAGAGTGATCTCCAAAGGCTTGCGTCATGTTCCTTGAGACTCAGGGATATCAAAGTCTCATCACCTGCTCCTGAGCCTGGTCCATTGAAAGTGGAACCAGGTGCTTGTGTAAAATCTACGCATCTCCAGTCTGCATGTAGCAGAACCAGCACATCGGCCCTGCTGTGGGAGCAGAATTGGTGCATCGAAGTCGGAACCTATGCATTGCCTTAGAGAAATCAATGCATTGGAACCAACGCATTGCCACCGCTGCAGTGTGGGAAGATCAACGCATCCCCTTGAATGTGTGGAGAAACCTAGCACATCATCTACAGAACCCATGCCTCTTGGCTCAGCGCATAGTCTTTGGAACCGATGCATCGCCACCACTGCGTGAAGGAAATTTGCGCATCAACTTGACTGCAGGATTGACATTGACGCATCGCTTGGCTGCACACGCAATTTGCGGTTGTGAACAGATCATGGTACTGTTTTCGGCGGGCCTGTGTGGCTTCTGTATCTGGCCCAAGCTCCATCGAGGTCAGCCTGAACTCTTGACTTTAATCCAGCCCTGTGCGACCAGATAACCCCCATAGGCGCCTATTGCTTCTAAGCACTATTTTTACTTTATTCTTTAAAAATTCATATCTCGACTTCTACTCATTGGTTTTTGTCATTTTGGTCTTGTTTTATTTATGAAATTCATATCCATTTGTCTAACCTGGTGTGAAATCTTTTTGTGGTGTTTTCATTGTACTACTCTGTACTGTCTTACACAAATACTTTACACATTGCCTCTTAAGTTAGGCCTGCCTGCTCAGTGCCAAGCTACCAGAGGGGGGAGACAGGAAAATTTATGATGTGTGACTGACTTACCCTGACTAGGATTGTAGTTCCTGCTTAGACAGGGTGCATACCTCTGCCAACAAGAAGTCCAATTTCTAACAGTTATTAATGTATGAACTCTTCCAAATGCAACAGAAAGTGATTTTATATGGTGAACACTCTGACAAATACAATAAGGGGGGGGTACTTTGTAGAACTCCTCTATAAACTTCTCTAAAAGGGACTTTACAATATTAACTATATGATAAATACAATAGAAAGTGATTTGATTTGTGAACTCTCTGGCAAATGCAATAGGAATAGGTTTTCTACATATGTCCTTTTTCTTGGCCTGGCATCAGAAAATGTATGCTATCTCCTGAGAGAGATTTAGGGTTCATGTCAACGTGTACATTGAGTCTTCCTAAAATGTTTGACGGGTATCCCTAGGCAGACAACCCGATCATGTTTATTTATTTTCATGTTAAAGCCAACAGACTTGAATTGTTGTTAATTAAATATGGTACAAAGACAGTAAGCATCCAATTTTACATTGTGAAAGACTTAACAATTCCCGTAGGCTTAACCTTTTTTTATTGTGAAAAGCCTTGTGCTTTCTAATTGGCCCATAGGTATTGCTACCTTTTAGAAATAGAGCATGCTGGTGCACATATTGTCACATGGTAGCAGGGATAATGGTAGCAGACTAAATTAACAGAGTTAATTACCCCCATGATTTTTCTTTACTTTGCGTGGTTTGCACCCTGATTAATCTGTGTTCCAATTTGTAACTCCACCTGAAGTCAAGTAAATATTTGTCATTTTGAATATAGTTTTAGGTGAGTGTGCATTAAAGTACTTATGTTTTTTAAGGAATAACATTGGTTTGACATTATTTATTGTGTGTTATTTTTGTGCGCCTTTCGGTTTCATGTTACTATTTCAAATGTAGGTGTTGCTATCAGCGCTGATCTTACCTTCTGCCCTCATGTCAACAAAGAGCACTGGTGAAAATACACTTTCTTTTGAAGAGCTTTAATGGAAATTCTTCCTTTCCTCGAGGTTGAAGGGAGAGGGTTGGTAATCCAGTCAGTTATGTAATCATGTTTGTATTATAGGAATGCAGTCTTGCCCAGCTTATGTAAATATCTTATCTGTCACCTTTAGATTGTGAAAAATGCATCTGCCAGATCTGTTACTTACTTTACCTTCGCTCGCTTTGTGAAATCTCAGTTGAACTTGCTCCATGGGTTACCAGTGATTAAAGGGATCTTGTTTAAGACACTTTGCATGGTGTACAGGGCATTTGCTGGTACTTGTCCTGAGTATCTCAGATCTTGGCTTTGGTCCTACATGGACTCTCACATGCTTTGTTACTTTTCTCATGCATTCTTATTTGTGCCCATGTTCCAGAGCAGGTGCGTTGTCTTTCTTGGTACTGGATACTATTGACAGTACAACAGAGGTAAAAGATCTACCAATGCGAGTGCATGGTGACCTATGTGCCTGTGAGAGTGCAGGTGAAGCACATTATCAATCAATCAATCAGGGTTGGTACAGCACAGCTACTCACCTACGAGGGTCTCAAGGCTCTAGTGGAGAGGGGGAGGGCGGCGGCTCCTTTGAGTGCTGGGGTCATCCGAAAAGCCAGGTCTTGAGGTTCTTCCTGAACTGGAGCAGTGTAGGGACTTGCCGGAGGTGGAGGTGGAGGGGGAGGTCTTTCCATGCCTTGGCTGCGAGGTAGGAGAAGGACTTTCCTCCCGTTCTGGTCTTGTAGATGCGTGGAATGGTAGCCTGAGAGAGGTCAGCTGATCGGAGGTGTCTCTTGGGTGCGTGGAAGGAAAGTCGAGTGTTTAGGTACGCTGGTCCGATGCTGTGGAGGGCCGTGTATGCGTGAGTGAGGAGCTTGAAGGTTATTCTTCTTTCGATGGGGAGCCAGTGGAGATTGCAGAGGTGTTGGGTGATGTGCTTGTGACGGTGGATGTCTAGGATCAGTCTGGCTGGACGTTCTGGAGTTTGTGAAATAGTTTCTTGTTGATTCCAGTGTAAAGACAAAGCCGTAGTCCAGTTTGCTACTGATGAGGGAGTGCATGACCGTTTTTTTGGACTTGGTTGGGTTGGGCACATTAAAGCCAGGCCATTGGTATTGCCAGTGCTTGCTATATTGGTGACTTAGACACAAGTAGTACATGAAAGTTACTAAAAGTACAATTTAGGGTAACCAAAACAGTAGCAGTTAGGAATTGGACAGTCACCAAATTGTTGTGCTTTAGTCACTAAGCGCAATTGGAAAATAAAGTATTATTGTAATTCTAGGGTATGCAGTGGTATCTGAGGACTTGCTGATATCCTATTATGAGAAGGAGATTTGTTGGCCTCCTTTATAGCCCCGCCATACAATAGATTTCATATGAAGCATGAGTTGGTGTACCTGGAAGGTGAAGACTTTGCTTATTTCATTCTAAATCAACTTGGCACATTTCAATGCTCGAAGTTACATATTTAGTATGAATGTTTTGGGCATGATTAATGAAATAATTTAAAATACCTTTCATTTAGTGTGTTTTTAATGTTTAGTATTGGTAATTTAGGAGTTCATCTAGTTGGCGTACTTGAAACTATCATATATTCTTGAATCTAAAAATTATCCTTTTGCTATCCCTTCTTGTCCTTCTCTACAAGTTCTATGTGTGTTTCTGTTTTGTGTGGGGCAGGATGAAGCTTGCATTTCTACTATCTATGTTGTTCCTACATAGTGTATGTTCACGTACAAAACTAACACAGGTGCTGCATGTACTAAACCTATGCTGTGTGTGAAAAGCTTACAATGCTGCTGTATGTACTTGTTTAGTGAGTTGTGTGTGTGTGCGTACATGCATGCATGTGTGTATTTGTGTGTGTGTCTGTCTGTGTGTAAATGTGCACTACCACAATCCCTTTGTGTACCTGTTCTATGTCATAGACGTTTTCATTGCTGCTGTGACAACGTTGCTAATATGAAGGTGGATCTGCAAGGAAGGTTGTACGCTGCTATCCGTATTGTACCTGTTATGTGTGCAAGGAAAACTTGCCTCTGACTGCACATGCATTGCCTGTATTGTTTGTGATCCAACTTCAGGTTTGAATCACATCAAGTGTGGTTTAACTGTACTTAGGGGGTCATTACGATGGCGGGCGGATCGCCCCCGCCGGGTCGGCGGTAGTCACCGCTGGCCCGGCGGGGGCTATCCGCCCGCCATCCACACTTCAAAAACCCCCGCCATATTATTATGGCTGGGGGGTCCGCGGCGGACGGAAAGACCGTCCGCCGCTTTTCCGCCGGTCGACTCGTCGACCGGCGGAAAACTTGGTTAATATGGCGGCGGTGTCTGCAAGACACCGCCATCCATATTACGATGACTGTGGAGATCAGCCTTTCCATGGCGGCATTGCCGCCATGGAAAGGCATGTGGTCTTTGCCTTTGGGGGCTTGTAGCGGGCCCCTAGAAAGTTGGGGGGGTGGGGGGTGCACATGGGGGTACCTATGGTACCCCCCTGCATTGGCATGGACAAAGTGGCAGGCACCGCGCGGTGCCTGTCACCTTGTGCATGCCAATGCACGACGTCTATTCCCAGCATTGTGGCGGGCGGTGCTGTGAGCACCGCCCGCCACAATGCTGGGAATAGGGGTTGTCACCGCCACGGTGGCATCCTAATTTCAGGTGCGGGACCGCCGCACCCCTTGCGGACGGTCCCGCATTCCGTTACGGTGGCAGGCGGACTTTGTCCGCCCGACATCGTAATGACCCCCTTAGTTTGCAAAAGAATAACAGCTGGTGCACAAAGCCTCCAGTGCTGCTGGATGTCAGAGTTGCTGAATATCAGTGACGGCTAGTAGGGAACAGTGGCGGGGGGCGGGGGAAGGTGGGTAGGAAAAAAAAAAGAAAGAAAAGCAAACTTACTTGGTCAAAGCCGCTGCTTCTCCTCCAGCTGGAAGCACCCAGCCTCCCAGAATCCCCTGACCAATCACAACGCTGCCTTAAGCAGCGTTTTGATTGGTCTGAGCGCCATGGTTCGGCGCTCAGTCAAGGGCTTGGAGGCTGGGCATGTTCTCCCCTTAGGCTGACTAATGCAGCCTGTGGAGAACATGCACAGTGCGCATGAGGGTTTGGCTGGCCTGAGACGGACGGCTAAAGCCGAATGAGCACTTTAGGTGCAGCCACCACTCCTCTTCCGGCCTCGACGTCAGGGGAGGCCAACCCCGCCCCACCCTGCAAACTACAATAGTAAAAATTAAATTATAATAACGGGCATTCTGTTATTATCATTTTATTTTTACTTTGCGCTGCTTTAAAGCAGTTGGGCGACGTTCCTCCACCTTAGCGGAGAAGCCGCCCCTGCTGGGTACCAAAACTGCTCTGTCTTGATTTCGCTTCTTGCCTGTTTTATTCACCATCCTACACTCCCTTTCCCTTTTTCTCACACTTGCAGGATCCTTTTCATCTGTCTCTCTCTGCATCTGTTTTCATATTTTTCTCTTCTCTTTTCTTTCCCTATTTTCAATCTTTCTCGCCCCTGTTCTGGGTCAATTACTGTTTGTGAAAAATACACCCCTGTGTCAAGAAATGAGTGCTGGTGGGCCCCACCGGTATCCACTGGCTAAAATTAGGCACTGGGCACAAGCTTTATTCAGTTTCATGTTGTGATATGGCATTAGCAGGCATATTGAAAGGAGCACCAGGCTCGGTTTTGAATTGGAAATATTTTACTCTCTACTTTTGGAAGTTGGGAATTGAATAATTTCTTAGAAAGTAAAAAAAATGTAACCCACTTTCCTGATTTCTTTGACTACACAATCTTGTAAATGTATGAACATTTTAACCAAACACTTCACAGGTGATGGTTTGATACTTAATAAGATTTTCAGGAATTTCTGCAAACTTTTGTTTTGCAGGTTTACCTTTAGCAAAATAAGGGTATTTCCCTTTTTTCCTGAAAAAGAAAGTTTGCAAAATTGTCATTTACTGTGTTTTGTGGCTGATTTCTCTTGTATTTCTTTCTGAAAAAAACTGGCAAACGTCCAAAAAGTTGTGAAGTTTGTACATCATTCACATCTCAAGGAGCGGTGCAAAAATGGTTGATGCTCTGTTTGCACTCACTATTTGTAATCTGCTTAATAATAATGTATCAGGCCCATAGTTTCTTTTCTTTGCAGTCTAATGGACCCAAGCATTACATTGCATAAAAAACTCAGGCAAAGGGAACCGGAAACAAAAGGGCAAATTGAAGTTACCAACTCCAGGGGTGTGGAATTTCTATAGCAGGACGCCAAGGACATATTGTTTGAGATCAAGGACAACAAGAAGTTTTCATTTTTATTTTGTCCCTGGGCCCAGCCCCCTGCAGCACAAAACTTTGACTGCCAGATTACAGTACCACATTATGGACCAGGGAAGGGCATTGTCTGCAGTTAAGGTACCAGTTGTGTCCATATCATAATGCTGTTTGAACTTGTATTTACAGTTTATTAATACAAAACCTTTATTATTAGGGTGAGCGCTCTACGGAAATGTTGTAAGTTCAGACTGCACTACTGACAGTGGTTGTAATATAGAAATGTGCACACACCTTTACAAAGTTTAACAATATGAGGCAACATATAATGCTCTCTGATTCGATGCAAATATATGCAAAAGCTTGAAAGCAATATTGATAGTTCTTTGCTTTCAAAATAAAATGTTCATAAAACAAATGCAGCTAGGAAAAAACGTTTTGCTAAATACTGTGAAATTTTAGGTGCCATTTCTTTGAAGCATCATTTAGTAAAATGTGTGGATGCATGCTAGTATTTCCCAAAAATATTCATAATGGAAAATCAGTGTAACCAGTTTCAACAAAATTAAAGGAAACATAAAAACAAACAAGCAATAGCAAAGCCAATAAGTATGACATTGGTAGTCAGGCTTTTGGTTTTGTCAATGCATTTCTTGTTTTAACATGGTTTTTGTAAACATTTTTTGTTTTGGGAGCTGCTGGGCCCTCATCCTTATAACAAACATTGCAAAAGCAAAAATATTTTTGGTTTCACAAACCACACATTGCCACAGTAGTTTCTGACACTAAACAAAGCTACTTTGCTTGTCAATGTGCTCCTTGTAAAAGAGCAGAATACTGTCACTCACAGTGAAGCCAGCTGGTAGACAGAGAGAGAGAGAGAGAGAGAAAGAAAGAAACAGAGAGAAAGTGAGAGAATGTTGTTAAAATCAAAACATCTCGTTTAGCACCCCACCTAAATAGGGGTCCAATTCTTAAAGTCACAAAAGTGCACCCATGGTATATGATCTTGCATTAGTGCAGATTTATTGCCTTCATGAATTCACAATAATTTGCAGAAGTAGGTCACGAAATCATACTTCTAAAAAATATTTGTGAACTGCACTTTAGCTCTTATATAATGAGATTGTTGCCATAATTTGTCGCTGCACGACAGGGCACCAAAAGGGCAAGTGGATTTTGTTAAAGGACAAGTAGATTTATGAAGCAACCTGTCCCATGGACAAGTAGATATTTTCATAAATTCAACACCCCTGCAACTCCCTCTGAGCTTCAATTGGTTGTGTATATTTGCTATTGGTTCAGACAACATTTGTGAACCTGAATTACAGAGATAATGTGCAACATCGCAGCATATATCGTTTTTGTATTCTGGAGAAAATGAAATGTTGGCTACATCTACCAGATGACATGAACACATAGAAATATTTGTACAGTAGAGCCCTCATTACTAGACAGGAGGAGTGCAATTACCTCATGAGATATCGCTCAGCCTGACTCCAAGAGTCCAAGAGGGTCGCCTTTTGTACATTCATTTTTTCCCGGGTGTGGTAGAACTAAACCCAATTTTGCTATGCCGTAATTTCACAAATTAAAATCGCACCAGGCTTTAGTTGCAGTAGCAGCCAAGCTTTATTTCCCATGTTTTTTCTGCCCTGACAGAAAACACCTTCCACTTAACTCCACTATTAGTCCACCCAGCCTCTATTGCCCCCCCCTCCTACCCACAGGTCCGCGCATACATTTACCAACTGCTGTAAAGCTCCACAGACTTAGTAATTCTGTGTTTTGTTTTTACGACCGGTGAAAATCGGTCTCACACAGTAATTATACATTCCATGGAGTTTAACATGTAATTGGAAAGTACTAGGCCAGATTTATCCCTCTGCACCTCCCTCATTCTGCTTTCCTCATACACCCCACTTCGCGCTGTCCGCTATTGTTACTCTCGGCTCCTCCCCGAACCTTCGTCAGTTGCTTTTCCCCCCTCCCATTGTTGCTGCTTCTACCCTCCTACTCCGCGTCTCCCTCTTGTTGTTTACCCCCGACTGTCCATTGTTGCTGTTCCCACCCTCCTCCTCCACACGCCCCTCCTGTGTTTTGCCAACCCTTGCAATATTTTTGTGTATTTTCCAGCGGCATGAGCTGCTGTGCAACATGGCTTAAAAGAAATGCTATGGCACGGTCAATGCTGGCCACGTCATATCGCTTTTTTTTCTCCTTACTTTTAGCTGCATTGCACAGCAACTCCGCTTTCTTGTATCTCACAAAGAAATGTACCAATGGTATTGCAAAGCACTGATATGTTACTGATTGATTAGAGCAGTCAGTATTCATCGGCGAAGTAGCACTATTAAGGACAGTGTAAATGCAGCTACGGGCATCAGAGGTTGCAGATAATGAATCCATCGATTGGTTGGTGCTACCTGCCCCCAATTCCCATCTAATTTCCATTCGCATTTGCCCCACATTTTTAGGTCTAGCCAATAGACAGCTTTATGTTGTTGACGGACTATAGTATCAAAGATATAAATATGTATGCTTATTGTTGTGAGTCAGCTGCTTACTCTTGATTGGATGGGTTTCTTGCCCCATTTCCCTGTTTCTTATTCAATGATTTTCCTCCATATTCTTTGTTTATCAAGCCTCTGGATCATTTCTTCTTTGCCATGTTCTGATTGGATGACTTGTGTCCTTCCACTGCTGGACTATAGGGAATTATTTTTTCCTTCAAGTTTTAGGGCTCTATGGAAGTACATGCCTTTCCTTGCTCTCTTTACCATTGCACTCCCCCTCACCCACCTTCTTGCTTCATTTTTTGTTTGTTTATGTTCTTATAAACACTTTTTTGTTTCTTGCTCTTCTCCCACCACTTTGGTCGTCTGTTGCTTTCAAGCAGCCCTTCCCCAATCAATTTATTTACTTATTTGTTCTTTTTGGTTTAAAAAAATATACAAACACATTTTTTCACAAGTGACTGGCAGTTGCTCACTGCTACCAGGCTGCTCATTTTTAGTTTTCCACCCATCGCACCTCAGGTCTACATTTGCTCTTCCTCCCCTCCCCTCCACTTTCCAATTTACTTTTCATATATAAATAAAACATACACTTATGCCGAAGAGGCAGCATGTGCACACTGCTACCAGTTTGCTCACTTTTTTCGCCCAGGCACATATTTTTTAATTCACTGTACAAAAATGGCAGTTAACCATCTTCAAATGGCAAATTAAACTTACAAATCATTCCTAAATGTCAGCCAGTGCTTTGCAACACAAACATGCACTATTGGAATGCTGTGTGCTTTTAGAAACACCTTTCATAGATGATTGCCAATGGCTGTGCATGCACTGTGTTGTCAAGGCATGTTTTGGTGCGCGCAGCACGGTGCTCACTTATGAGAAAATCTCATTTGAAGATTTGTCGCTGCCAAATTAAACAAGCATTGGTAAGCCCAATAGCTATCCAATTGTTTTGCCAAAGGCAAGACCGGTTGGCTTTGCCAATGCTTGCTTTGTTAGTGCAGATTCATCACTCTGAGGCAAGGGACTGCAATAACGACAATTTGATAGTGTGAATGTAGGGCTGGAAGACTGCTTTTTGCTTGCATGCTTCCATATCTGCATTCGAAGTCACTGATAAAGATGCTCACAAGAAACCTTGCCTTATTAATATAAATGTAGCAAGATTTATGTAAATCCTATTTTTGAGCTGTGTAGGATTAGCATTTCCGCACAACACAACAAAAAGTCGAAGACCATGTTCCAAAACCAGCATCGGTGATTTGTACATTGGCCGCATTTCTTAGATGCACAGGGGAGGTATCTTTGCCAGAGTCTGTTCAGTTCGTTGTATGGATTGCAAAAATCCCGTAATGAACACAACACAGTTTAAAAATATATTATCTGTCTACGATGAGGCGAAAGAGTCATGAGACAAAACTTTTGATCTGAAAATGGTACCGATACGTGGAGAGGAACCTCAAAAGATCCGATGTTTGAGAAGTAGGCTCGCGCTCCTCGTATCTGCCATCTTGGACTTGAAACTGAGGTAAACAACTCCTTCCAGTAGCGCGCGCCACGCCTGGGCAGCTCCCCTGTGCAAAGTGAAACAAGACGGCCCCGGACAAAGGTCACAAGCAGGTTCATCTGTTAAGTGACGAACCGGAAGCCACAGTGCTGTTGGGTGTTGCTTGCTATGATTCTTGGTACAATTTTGGGAAAGTGATGTCAGCCACCTATGCCCACACCAGCATAGCAGCATAGTCTTTCAGTTTCCCGTGGGATTACACTGCCACATGACTCAGCGAGTTGAATGCTCTCTCCTTACAAATGCAGTGAAGTCATACAGTTGAACTACGGACATGCTGACTCAACCTTTCATCATTTTGGGGTTGGTAAACTGACTACAAAAATGTGGCTAATAGTAAATTCTGCTTCTAACAAAAACCTATAGAGACAACATTAGTGTGGTAAGAAGCACTATATGATATATGCGTTATTATTATCATTCAACAAACGAGCAGAAGAATACTGCAGAGATTATGAACGGTCAAGGAGAAAATACTACCAGCAATGTTATATCAGGAGTAGACATGCAAATCATTCTAATAGCCATGCACTGCATGGCCGTCCATGGGTATTATGATAGTTACACATGTTTTCATGGGCTCTTTATAAGGTTATGCTTTTTTCCCCTCTCAATGCTTCTTTATGAGTGCCATGGTAATGTTGACATTTGGCGCAACAGTGTTTTGCACCCTATTTCAAACTGTAATTTTGATGTAATTTGGCCAGAGTCTGGAGTTTTATCTTGTAAATTTCTCCAGGTATCTGTCTGACCAAAACAGTTCATACATGGAATACTATGGGGGGTATGTAGAATAAAGTGGCGGAGTGAGGCGTTAGCCATCATGGCTTAACGCCTCACTCCGCCACTTCTGAAACGCAAGGCTGCACCATATTTACAACGTTTTTTTGCAGCCCTGCGTTTCCCCCTGCGATGGCGCTACACTTAGCGGTATAGCGCCAACGCAGGCACCCTTGCACCATAGTGCAAGGGTGTCTGCGTGCAGGGGAGGATTGTTTATGTGTAGGAAGGTGTTCCTTCTTGCACATAAACAATCCTGAAATACCATTTTGTCACTTTCATGTGTGCTGCTTAATGCAGCACACATGAAAGTCACAAATTGGCATTTTTTTTTTACAGATTGTTTATATGCAGGAAGAGGGGGCTTCCTGTACATAAACAATCCATGGCATTTTTCTGTTTCCATGTGTGCTGCCTAAGCAAGAACGAGGCGAAATAATGCATTTCTCCTTGTTTCGCCAACTTAAGACCAGGTTTTACCTGGTCTTAATTTTGGCGCTGCCTCCTATGTCCGCAGAGTGCACTCCCCCTGCGTGCACATGTAGAACTGCAGAGTGCACTCCTCTTGTGTGCACGTGTAGAACTGCAGAGTGCACTCCTCCTGCGTGCACATGTAGAACTGCAGAATGCGCTCCTCATGCGTGCACATGTAGAACTGCAGAGTGCACTGCTCCTGCATGCACATGTAGAACTCTAGAGTGCACTCCTGCGTGCACATATAGAACTGCAGAGTTCTCACGAGTGCACTCCCACTGCGTGCACATGTAGAACTGCAGAGTACACTCCTCCTGTGTACACACGTAGAACTGCAGAGAGCACTCCTCCTGCGTGCACATGTAGAACTACAGAGTGCACTCCTGCGTGCACATATAGAACTGCAGAGTGCGCGCAAGAGTGCACTCCCCCTGCGTGCACGTGTAGAACTGCAGAGTACACTCCTCCTGTGTTCACATGTAGAACTGCAGAGAGCACTCCTCCTGCGTGCACATGTAGAAATGCAGAGTGCACTCCTCCCGCGTGCACGTGTAGAACTGCAGAGAGCACTCCTCCTGCGTGCACATGTAGAACTGCAGATTGCACTCCTCATGCGTGCACATGTAGAACTGCAGATTGCACTCCTCCTGCGTGCACATGTAGAACTGCAGAGTACACTCCTCCTGTGTTCACATGTAGAACTGCAGAGAGCACTCCTCCTGCGTGCACATGTAGAAATGCAGAGTGCACTCCTCCCGCGTGCACGTGTAGAACTGCAGAGAGCACTCCTCCTGCGTGCACATGTAGAACTGCAGATTGCACTCCTCATGCGTGCACATGTAGAACTGCAGATTGCACTCCTCCTGCGTGCACATGTAGAACTGCAGATTGCACTCCCCCTGCGTGCACATGTAGAACTGCAGAGTGCACTCCTCTTGTGTGCACGTGTAGAACTGCAGAGTGCGCTCCTCCTGCGTGCACGTATAGAACTGCAGAGTGCACTCCCCCTGCGTGCACATGTAGAACTGCAGAGTGCACTCCTCTTGTGTGCACGTGTAGAACTGCAGAGTGCACTCCTCCTGCGTGCACATGTAGAACTGCAGAATGCGCTCCTCATGCGTGCACATGTAGAACTGCAGAGTGCACTGCTCCTGCATGCACATGTAGAACTCTAGAGTGCACTCCTGCGTGCACATATAGAACTGCAGAGTGCTCACGAGTGCACTCCCACTGCGTGCACATGTAGAACTACAGAGTACACTCCTCCTGTGTACACACGTAGAACTGCAGAGAGCACTCCTCCTGCGTGCACATGTAGAACTGCAGAGTGCGCGCAAGAGTGCACTCCCCCTGCGTGCACGTGTAGAACTGCAGAGTACACTCCTCCTGTGTTCACATGTAGAACTGCAGAGAGCAATCCTCCTGCGTGCACTTGTAGAAATGCAGAGTGCACTCCTCCCGCGTGCACGTGTAGAACTGCAGAGAGCACTCCTCCTGCGTGCACATGTAGAACTGCAGAGTGCACTCCTCCTGCGTGCACGTGTAGAACTGCAGAGTGCACTCCCTCTGCGTGCACATGTAGAACTGCAGTGTGCACTCCTCTTGTGTGCACGTGTAGAACTGCAGAGTGCACTCCTGCGTGCACATGTAGAACTGCAGAGTGCACTCCTCTTGTGTGCACGTGTAGAACTGCAGAGTGCACTCATCCTGCGTGCACGTATAGAACAGCAGAGTGCACTCCCCCTGCATGCACATGTAGAACTGCAGAGTGCACTCCTCTTGTGTGCACATGTAGAACTGCAGAGTACACTCCTCCCGCGTGCACGTGTGGAACTGCAGAGAGCACTCCTCATGCGTGCACATGCAGCACTGCAGAGTGCACTCCTCCTGCGTGCACGTGTAGAACTGCAGAGTGCACTCCCCCTGCGTGCACATGTAGAACTGCAGAGTGCACTCCTCTTGTGTGCACGTGTAGAACTGCAGAGTGCACTCCTGCGTGCACATGTAGAACTGCAGAGTGCACTCCTCTTGTGTGCACGTGTAGAACTGCAGAGTGCACTCCTCCTGCGTGCACATGTAGAACTACAGAGTGCACTCCTGGTTGCACATATAGAACTGCAGAGTGTGCGCAAGAGTGCACTCCCCCTGCGTGCACGTGTAGAACTGCAGAGTACACTCCTCCCGTGTGCACATGTAGAACTGCAGAGAGCACTCCTCCTGCGTGCACATGTAGAAATGCAGAGTGCACTCCTCCCGCGTGCACATGTAGAACTGCAGAGAGCACTCCTCCTGCGTGCACATGTAGAACTGCAGAGTGCACTCCTCCTGCGTGCACGTGTAGAACTGCAGTGTGCACTCCCCTTGTGTGCACGTGTAGAACTGCAGAGTGCACTCCTGCGTGCACATGTAGAACTGCAGAGTGCACTCCTCTTGTGTGCACGTGTAGAACTGCAGAGTGCACTCATCCTGCGTGCACGTATAGAACAGCAGAGTGCACTCCCCCTGCATGCACATGTAGAACTGCAGAGTGCACTCCTCTTGTGTGCACATGTAGAACTGCAGAGTGCACTCCTCCTGCGTGCACATGTAGAACTGCAGAATGGACTCCTCATGCGTGCACATGTAGAACTGCAGAGTGCACTTCTCCTGCGTGCACATGTAGAACTGCAGAGTGCACTCCTCCTGCGTGCACATGTAGAACAGCAGAGTGCACTCCTGCGTGCACATATAGAACTGCAGAGTGCTCACGAGTGCACTCCCCCTGCGTGCACATGTAGAACTGCAGAGTGCACTCCTCCTGTGTGCACATGTAGAACTGCACAGTGCACTCCTCCTGCGTTCACATGTAGAACTGCTGAGTGCACTCCTCCTGCGTGCACATATGCATGGTATGGCCAGGTGTCTCATGCCAGAGCTTCGCCCTTGAAGTCTGCACAGATGCCCTCTGAGACACTAATGCTAGCGTGTTCTCGTGAAAAACAGCAGCCTTGAATGCCCGCTTGTCCCAAGGCGGGCAAGAGGCGCAAGGCACGCCGAGGTGGCAGGGACCAAAGGGTGAATGGAGCCCTGTAAGCAGGGACACGGGAATTATGCCACCTGCGAGCACTACATTTTGTGGCAGGGTTGACTAAATTATGCTGCAAGTTGTTCTACGAAAAGCGGCACATCTTGTGGCAGTATTAATGCATTCTTTGGCATTTTTTCCACCTTAACGCTGTCAGGGAAAAGGCTCCCCCTCATTAGTAACAGTTTCACACTCAAATACAGCAATAGACAATTCATTGAAACGTGACGAGTCACGTTTTGTGACGTCCTTCTACAGTCTGAGAAGCAGTACCGGTCACGGCATTTTTAGTAGTCCTTGATCAGTTTGAGCTAGAAACACATTTCTGGAGGTAAAATTCGCAAGTTATGCAATAGATGACGACATATGTGGAATACGTGGCAAATCCGTATTTATGCTTAAAACGCCGCAACTGCTGAACTGCATAAGTGCAGTGGCCCTGTGTACAGGTAACCAGTTCTTCAGTACTCCGTCCAAATAGCGATCACCCATCCCAAAGACAGGAAATTACAAATCCCTGAGGGCCACGGCCTCCTCATCTTAATGCTGCTGACGGTTTGCAGGTGTGTATTTCTGTCTCTGGAGGCCTTCCCGATAAGAAGGATCCCTTGTAACAGCTCTGGTGAAAAATGTTGTGGCTTCCCACAAGTGAGGCCTCAGCTTCTGTCTGCGAGAAGCACCGGTGAGGTGTGTGGGGTTGGGGCAGTTTGGAAGATCCCCAAGCGGGCTGCATAGTTATCCAACCACTGGGAGCCTGTGATTAGCTCTTGAACAAAAACAAATGCAACCAGAACCTTGACTGGCTACTAAACCTCAACCACAAGACAGCAGACTAACCAAACTTTCAAGTTCAGACAGTAAACAATGTAACATGTGATCCTTTTTAGTAAAAATATCATTTCAAGATTATTTTTTCATCAATGACAATAGTCTTTGAGTGAAGACATTTCAGGATTAATGTTTTCCTTTCAAACATAAAGGCAAACTTAAAAGAACCTGTGACTCTAGGGGTTGGCAGATGGGTACTCTCTCTCAAATGTGGCAGTCCCATTATAGCTTATGGCGCTTGTAATGTGGTGGATGGGATATTTGCCATGGCTTAACCAGGTATTTCATCCATCCAACTCTAAATAAGGCCCTATGTTATTTCCCTCACTACATGGATAATCCCTAATATCGTGATAGTCGACAAAATCTCACTGTGAATAAGCTGTCGCTTCCCCTTGAATTTCGATACTTGAATTTCCAGGTTCAGACCTAGTTGTCTGGTATTTAAGGTGGCACAGTTTTATGTTAGGTTGTCCGTGCTCTCGTATCTCTGGTCGGGCATGTGGTTTACTGCTTTAAAAGTTGCAAGAATTCATGTAACTCTGGGTTTGTTAAATATTGCATATGTAAATTGCACGCAAAATTTTAACTACTAGTGCATGTTTGTATACATACTGAGATTGGATCTTCTATGTCATGAAGTGAATATCATTTTTTTTTTTTTGCTCTTTTAAAAAGTGCAAACTTGGCGCAAGAGCATTAGAGTGCTTTAGATGAGAACCAGGCATTTTAAATGAGAACCAGGCATTCCACACTTTTAGTCGCTGGGAGATTAAGTGATTTGCTCAGAATCACAGGATGTTGACCTGAGGTCTGGATTCGAATCTGGTACCCCAATTCCAAAGTCTGCAGCTCTAGCCAATAGGGAACATCTCCACCACATTGAGGATATTAGATATGTGCCCTTATTAACCTATAGTTAATGTCAAATCAACTACACCAAAGAATTATTTATTGAGTGAAGTCACATGGTGTGGCCCTAGCCTCAGAGGGCAGTGCCTTTTTTTTTTTTTACAAAGAATAGACAATCATTACCCTTTAGGGCTATTGTAACTTGTTGCAGTTGCCTAAGATAAATTTGATCTATTCCCACAGTGTGGTGAAATTATCCCTCACTGAATTTGATGAGCAGGATAAAACGCCTGTATAGTTTTCACCAGTGCCTTGACGTGACCCCTCAGAATTCATTACCAGCGTTGATATGTCTTACTATTACAGTGGCAATTTGACTCCCTACTCCCAAAAATGTTAGATGTAACGCCTTTTATCTCTGGGCTTTTTTAATGATATTCGATGGTGAAAACCCTAGTATGGAACGAAAAGCAACCCTAATAACCACCCGTACCTTGTCCCACATGTGGCAGTTGGATCACATCTGCCGAACCATGAAGTCTCTGGCTGCCTCTCTGTGATATCACGGATCAAACTTACGATTCGATTCCTGATGCACATAACAATATGTACCTCACTAGGCCATTCCTTAACTACTCGATGACTGGTAGCTTACGGTCAACCTGACAAATCTTGCTGGTCAACCATTAGCCAAGGATCTTTGATGGGGGCAAAATCTATTCCTAAAACATGGGAGACATGTTTTGTGGTAAATCTCACTGCCTCAGTGATCCTCCATTTGGAAATCTCCTCCCCGAAAGTGAGACTTGAGTCAGCCAGAAAGAAGTCCACAAATGCTCTCAGAGTGTTCTGCATGAGCTCCTATTCCTGTTTACCTTTGAAAGCTAAACATAGGGAATCCTTACTACCACCACTAAACTGGTTCCTCACTCCTCCCCCTCGGAGCTATAAAACAGCATCAGAGTGTTGCACGCACTTAACATACAAATATAAATAAATGTAGTGAAAATATCTACAATTACACTCTCTAATGAATTCTGAAACAGCATCTTAATCAGTGTAATGAACATCTTTCCAAGAACAAACCTAGGGTGCATTCTAATCCCATCCCCACCCAGACCTGGCGAGCATTCATTTGGCATCCGTTGAGGATCTACTCTGGCAGCGCCCTCGTCCTTTCTTAGAAAAACAGGTGTTCCCAGAAAGCACTAGCTTCAAACCACAAGTATATTTTTTTAGGGATGCAGTCATAGGTCTGCAATCCAAGTGAGAGATTGAATGATTACATGGACACTTCTAAGATTTGCAGCACAAAATGCGTTGTAGATAGAGATATAGATGCTGGTTTTTGTTTGTAAAGTGCCAATTGACCTTCTGTGGCAGTGCGAGAAGGCAGAAACATAAAATGGTAAAACTACCATTTTATGTTTCTGCTTCTGCACTGCGAGAAAGCAGAAGTGCCTGGAGTGCCTGGTTGAGGGCGGGCGGGTGGACGGTTCTGCTCGAGGGCAGGGGGGGAGTGGCTTGCCCACTGTTGTGGGTACTGACTGTTTGGTCAGCCCCAGGGCCGACCAACCCAGTCATGCACACTCTCCCTTTTTCTCTATGTAGGCTGCTGCATGCAGCCTACATAGAGAAAATGGCCCGGCTGGGGCGCTCACCGCTGCGCCTCACCAATCACAACGCTGCCATTGCAGCGTTGTGATTGGCTTAGGGAGGGAGGGAGGCTGCCTGTGGCTGCTTCCTGTTGGGACCCCGCCACTGCCAGGAGCTGAGGCGGCGTGGGACTCCGGACCCGGTAAGGTAATTATAAACCCCCCCCCGTGAGCCCTACCCGCGAGTCCCCTACCCGAGACTGCCATGTTCCACCGGCCGCGACAGGAGGGCTGACAGTAAAGTAATTACCAAGGAGAGAGATGGCAGTACACATTGTTGTCAAAATCTGGAAACATGAATTATATATAGATCACGATTGTCAGGCTGTGAGTTCGAATCCGTGCAAGTTTGACTCCGCCTTTCATGTTTTCGAGGTGCTGACATCGAGTAATATTAACATCGTTTGTTTGCACCACTTAGAATCTTCAAAAGTGCGGTGCGAAGCGAACGTAAAAAGACATATTAATAATAACAAAAAACAATGTCTTACTGTGAGCACTGGACTGAAGAGCGTTCTGGTTAGGCACTGCTTAATTAATCTAACGTTTGATTAAAGTGAATCTCAGTGAACTAAAATGGAAACTTTGCGGTAGTTAGCAACCAATTGCATCCATTAACTCTCGATGCAGTCAAGTGTTTTAATTGTATTTCCGATTCAGTTTAATTACATTTGGCTACCTGGCCTTTCCGAGAAATGAAAGGGAAGGTGTTAGTAGTAACACGGAAACTGAAATGGCACAATGATAGCAGCGAGAATGAGTATATGACGGCATGAACTTGCAGTTTATTGGGCAATTATCTCTTTGGCATCCTGTAGTGGACGGCATTTACGTGATGAATTATAAAAATGTGCACCCGTGCTAGGTAATTTGCTACAATTTGTACCTGAAGTGTAAAAAGGTGATTCGCACTGACCGACGAGGTAAAACTGTGAATGTATTTTTTCTATCGGTTGGTGTGTTCACACGCTGTTTTTGCTTGTCTGCAATAAAATATAAACTCATTGTGCGTGCGGGTTGGAGAGGAAAGCATGTAAGTCTTGTTTGTTTCTGTAACAAAAACGGAACGTGTCTAATTTTACTGCTACTGGGGATTACATTTTATTCACGCATTAAGGTGACCCCTCTTATTTTGATAATACGAGACACGTTTTTAACATCTTCCTGTGGTATAAACGCAAATTATGGCCGGCAGCCTTGTGCACCTTTAATGTGGGTATATGAATCAAAGCGCAAAGCTCCATTTTAGGAATGTCACATAGTGTCCTTGAGCAAATTACATATCAGTCTTCAGTTTACCTTGAACTTCCCAAAACTGTGGGTGGCTGACTTTTCCCATCGCTTCAGAATGTGTGTGTTGTTGTTCTTTTTAATTGTAATAATGTCTATTTTTAGACCAAAATAGGAGATAAGTTATATCTGAAATTGAACTTACCCAGGCTGAAGATGAAGGTAGTAGTTTTCCAAGGACAGATATGATGTCTATTTGCATAATTATTACATTATGGTCTGCATTTCTTGAGTGAATGTACCTTTAAAGGATCATATTAGCATATCCAGTAAAACCCATAAAGACTCAAACAAGAAACAGGTAAAAAAAAAAAAGCACATAACATAATTATTTTAATTGCCATACTTCATGTTATAAATGCAATTTAATTAGCCCAAATCGGTGACTTATGAGCAAGAATGGCAAGCACTGGCCAGTGTGTTGTGAATAGGAGGAATGTGGGAGAGGACCAGTCGGTCAATAAGAGAAGCAGGCAGTGAGTTTTAGCCAAGAACAGCTCATGGTTTGTGATGATCATTGATGTTTACAATGGAATCAGAGGGCAAACCCTAGCACTTTACTGCCAGGAAAATGTCTCGCATCCTTGAGAGGGAGATCTGCCACATTTTATTGTTTCTCCGCGTAAATCACATAATTTGGCAAATGTAAAAGTTTAGGATTGGGCTCTAAAACTGGCCAATGATGGTTTGTACACATAAAGGTGGAGATATATGTTTGTATTACTCAGTACCGCTATATATTGTTTTCATCAGTGACCCCCTACAGCCACAAGAGAACCTTCTCCTCTGTTTCTGATAGCAAAGTATGTGTATTTGTATAAACTGGAAAGCTAATGTTTGGGGACAAAATGGTGGCATTAAATATATTGGATTCATACATTTCTATGGTTATTCACGTTCAGATCCCGTTGTTGGTCTTGGTATGAGTGTCCGCTTAATGTTGACGCTGTTATTTTATTATTTGTTAACAGACACATGCCACATGGTGATACTCCAACTCTCCCCAAACTCCCTTTGAAAGCCACTGCTGCTGCCCCACTCGCTGTAAACACGTTATCGTCTATAACCAACATCCACGGTGATGTGTACTGTGTCAACACTGATGTCTCCTAGTGGACACTGTCTGACTTCACAACATTCATTTAGGGCCGAGCAAACGCAAGTTGTGTCCTGCATTTCGGCCTCGCAGTTACTTGTGGTTAAAACAGCAGGAAATGTAAGCTGAATCCGGTGCCGGCTTCTCTTATGTTGGGTTGTGTTCTGTTGAGTCATGCGGTATGTTGAGGTGGTATATTATGTGACATTTTGTTATGCTGCTTTAAGCTATGCTATGCTGTGCTATGTTAAGTTACTTAAACTATACCATGCTTTGTTATGCTATGCCGAGTCATTTGTTATGTTAATGTGTTGTGACGTGTCACATTAACCTATGTTAATACTGGGTTGTGGTATGTTATTTTGTTGGGCTTCGTTGAATTATGTTATGATATGCTTTGCTGTGTTTTGCTATTCTGCTGTGCTATGCTTGCTAGGATGAGTTATCATATGTCGAAACTTCAAAATCCTTGAATAGATTTTGAATTACCCTCTCATTACACAGTGCTGGGTCAAAACCGAAGTAACCCTTTGCTTCTTAAATTTGTTAACACAAAGCATTTAATATCACTACGTTTACACGTCTCATTTCTTTAGTTCTTAGAAACAGAGTTGATGCAACAGCATGCACCCTACTTTTCATAATATTGGCAAATACTAAATCAAGATTTGTTTTATTAACTGTTTAGCTATACGGTTTTTAAATCGAGAAGTTGCACATCAAGTCTAATACTAAAGTGATAAATTAGAGACTCCTACACAACCTGTAGTATTATAATTATACACCAGAAAGACATACACAAAGTCAAGTCTCACATTTAGGCATCAAGAAGTGTTACACAAAGTGTAATCCTACAGCTATACACCAGGAAGATTTATACTTTATGTAATCTTATAGTTATGTGCAAGAAACCGATAGTTATTGTAGATTTATAATTAGTTACTAGTAAAGCTTACACAGAGAATAACCTTGTAGATATACAACAGGAATAGTTATTGAGTAGTTTTATACACCAGCAAACCATATACAAATTATAAAATTAATGCATACACCTGGAAGGCGATGAACATAGAAGAGAGACATACAAGGTTGTGCTGGTGTTTGACAGGGACATAGCAAGGCAATGAACATAGAAGGGAGATGTACAGGGATGTGATGCTGCTTGACAGGGAAATAGCAAGGCAATTAACAATTGCTTTATTAACCTTCCTGCTTTCTCAAATTTGCTTGAAAATACACCATTTGTCCACTCTTTTTTCAAAATTTTCTCGGGGATAGAACCCCCGCGAACCCTCCGTAGGTTGTTCGGGCACGCTCGCTACGCTCGCGCGCTGCAGTGCAGTACAATAATTTTATTCCGCCCTACCACTTTCAAATCTCACCAGCCGCCACCGTGGCTTAGGTATCTCTAGAGTCGTCCCTCCCATGTGTAATAAATAAAAAATACACTAGTTTTGAAAAATACGCAACTGTCTGTAGCAGGTGCATTTGTAATATGAAGCTAGTTACTTCCGGTGTTCCCGGAAGGTGTCATTAGTCACACTACTTCACTCAGTCTGTCTGTAATCTTCTTCAAATACTCACCCTTTCTCTCCAACAAGAAATACACTAGCAGCATGAAGTTTTCCCTTGATGACCTGACTAATAAATGACTGGCTATTCGCTCTTTTATTGTGTTTATAATAACCTTGGCAAGTATTTTTAAATCAGCGTTCTAGGAATGAGGTGCTCATAAATTAAAATTTGTAGTCCTAACGACCTGGTTTTGTATGACAGTGACGGCTTTGTTACATTGCTTCCTTTGCTTATTGCTTCAGTGTAAAACCCGCAAGACTGTGGATCCATGCCCCCTGCACACATCTTATAAAAGTATTAGCGGGAACCAGTCTACCCTGGATATGCCCACAGGGTATGCCCTGGATTGCTCTAGCCCTCTTCCCCATTCTAGTGTCCTTAGTCAGCCTTACTGTCCTTTCCTCACCCTGTCTGCTTCTGAAGTCTATTCTAACTTTGTCAACTTTCTCCCTACTGCCTGAGGGCTTGGGGACCGTCACCCTTTGTTCCTGCGGATACGGGCAGCATTCTCGCCCGGTGTCTCAATCGGGCCACTAGGAACCTCGCCGCCTCCTCACTGTGTTTATAAATTCTGCCTGGCTGGGAGGAAAGCCCTTTCCGAATTCCGAATGTAGATTGTTCCATTCTAAGAGCAAAACGGAACCCAGGACGGCAGACGGGATTTGCACAAGTTCCAATAAGGATACAAGAAAAGAAGGAAGGAATTCAGGGGTCTGTTGAAGAAAAAAAGAGTTTAAGGATACTTGTGGGCTCATGTCTAGAAGTAATCTTTAAGACACACTACACTTCTGACTTCTGGGCTCCTGTCTTCGGTTGTATTGGACTCAGCAATGTAACATTTTTAACATTTTGCCATTTTCCTCGCACATCACCCGGTTCAATCGCTCTGCTGTCCTTTACTCACGATTTTTTTTTTTAAATAATTTTTAATGGCACAATTTAATATAGGGAACATGTACAGTAAATCGTGAGCAATACATCACCATACCATCGATCCACAAAACAGGTGCCTTCACAGACAGAAGTGTGGGAGTGTTACATTTTGGGTGTGACAGATAATACAAAGTTCCACCCTTGTGCGGACAATAATGAAATAGATTCGGTTGCAACAGCGGACAGGAGATGATGTTTCCCTGTATAAGTTATTTTGGGCGGTGACACGATATAATAACAAGGATGCTAGTAAACTATACAAGGAATAAAGACTTTCATTGTGACAACTTGTCTGAAGAAACTGAGGAAGGGAAAGGGGCGGAAGGAGTAAGGTAGGAAACAGTGGGTGCACTCGTCAATGAAGGATGTTAATTGGCTCTGAGCCGGAAAGGGTTGAGGCAGCGTTAGTAAGGCATTAATCTGACAGCGTGGGGAGTAGTGGGGGTGGGGGGGAGAATAGTGGTGTGTGTATGAGGTCAAGGAGTGTGTTGGATGCCTGGAGGTCCCTCACGGAATTGTCCTAGCAGTGTTTCCCAGAGGTCCAAGATGGGATATTTACGGAGACCTTTTATTTCTTCCTTGCGCAGTAATGGTCCCTGTACAGTTGTGCGAGGTGTGTCGTAACATCTCTCCAATATGTAGTCAGTGCGGGGCAGGACCAGAGCATGTGTATCATGTCTGCATCAGGAGTCTGGCAACTGGGACATGCTGAGCCAGTGCAGTCGTAGTAGCGGTTGATGTACTAGGGGTGAAATAAGCCTGATGTGAAATGTACAGTTGGATCAGCTTAAAGCGGGCGTTGCGTGACACAAGGGAAGGATATTGTAGGATAGTCTGCCAGTCACTGTCCGTAGAGGCGTAACCAACATCAGTGTCCCAGCGTCCTCGTAGTGTGACCAGGAGAGGTGCAGTGTGTGTACGTAAGGTGCTGGCTATCCAATGGGTTTGGTGCCTCCCCGTGCCTAGTGTGTGCAGATATTGTATGACCAGGTGTTGTGTGGGTTCCTGCTGCATCTCTCCCCAGGACCGGGTCAATGTGGCGATGGAGGAGGCATGTAGTAAGAACTGACCCGGTGGGAGATCAGTGTTAGTCATGAGTTTATCCAATGGAAGGAGAGCCACCATCATATAATTCACTGATGGAGTGTAATCCCGCTTCATGCCATTGCGCTAATTCCCGAGTAGTAGTATATACGTGTACCCATGGCATGCCAAGTAGGGGTAATGCTGGGGCATACGGTATAGTCGACTGGATAATGAATAAAGCTCTACGGTAACATTGACAGGCCACTTGTAGGAGGGGGATGTCAGGTGGCGGAGTCTTATTTAGTGAGTGAAATAAGGTCAAGATACGCTCCAGGAAGGGAGAAGTGATGGAATGTCAGGGAGGTTTTGGCCAGTAAACCAGTACAACACCACTGCAGCTGGGAAGCCAAATAATAGTGTTCGAAATTGGGGCTGTTGAGCCCCCCCCAGTCTGTGGGCAAGCAGAGTTTTGTAGGGCTATTCTGTGACGTGTGTTTTGCCAGATGAAATCACCCATCATGCGTGAAAGAAGGACTGGTGCATGAAGAGTAGGAGGTTGGTGAAATAATAGAGCAGTCATGGCAGGACCACCATCTTCGTCAGGGCTACTCCACCCGCCACTGACAATGGCAGTGTCTGCCAAAAGGACATCTGCGCTTGCATCACTGAAACCAATCACGTCACATTGCCCTCTAGGAGGTTCTCTTGTGTGTGGTAGACACGGATGCCCAAGTAGTGGAACGTGGCGGTTTGCCACTCAAGCTCTGTGTTATTTACTGTGTATGTGGAATTAGGAGCATGAATGTTGAAGGGAAACAAGCACGATTTCGACCAATTGACCTCAAGCACAGAAATACTGGTAAAAACTGTCAGTAGAGTCGCTACAGCAGGGGGTATTGACAGGACATCATCCGAGGTAGAGGAATATACCATCTGCATAAAGCGAAATCGAATATGTGTTTTCTCCCACGAGATCCCCCAGTTCTGGTCTCGTGCATGTAAATGGTGAGTCAGAGGTTCAAGCACCAAAGAAAATAAAAGAGGGGACAGAGGACATCCTTGACGGGTCCCACGTCGTATCATAATAGGGTTTGAGATGTGGCACCCGATGTGCACTCTAGCTGTGAGTTTGGTATATAATAGTGTTACCAGGTGGAGAAAATGGGCCCCAAGTCCATAGCGTCATAAGACTTTGAATAGGAATGGACATTGCAGTGAGTCGAATACAGGTCTAAAATCAGGCACCCTGAATGGGGATGTTATAATGGTGCTTAGTGAAACACACAGAAAAAGCGGTGGATATTTAAAGAGGTATTTCCAGTGGGCACGAAGCGGTTTTGGTCTGAGTGAACTCTTATCATTTAGTTCTTCATAGGATTCTGAACAGATCTGTGGATCTATGATCTTAGCTAAAAAGCTGTTAATGGCATCAGGGGACACCTCTAGCGTGGACATGTACAATTGTCTGTAGTGCCATGTAAATGCAGTATGTATATCTTTTTGCGAATGAAGCAGCTGGTCTGTGTCTGAGCGGACAGATAGGATGTGGCATCTGTCAGCCTCTTGTCAGATAAGCCACGCCAACAGGGTTTCCCGGCAGTCGGCATCTTCGTGTGTGCACTTAGTGTGTTCTTCATAGTTTAAGCAGCAGAAGCGTTCCAATAGTGTAAGGTGTTCACGTTGAGATTGGAGCAACAGTTCCCGAGCAGCAGTTGATGTATGAGCTAGACCTTCAAGATTTAATAGTTGACTTTCCAGGTGAGTCACGTCACTGGTGAGGTGGTGGCGGATGGTGAGTGCCTTGCCCACACAGTGTCCTCAGATGGATACTTTGAAAGCCTCCCATTCCACTAGGGGTGAAGAGGTTGCGGTCAAAGTGTTCTTCTACATTAGCAGCAATGAACGCTCGGAATGGGGGTCCTCTCTTGAGGAGGCGGGTAGTTGCTGGTGGGTGTGGGTGGAGCCAAGTGTTCCCAACAGAGTTGTAAATAGAGTGGGTTATGATCTGAGTGAGTGCGGCCAAGATAATCTGTATCAATAACGTGTGAGAAGATGTCATGGGTGCAAACAAGTCTGTCAATACGGACATGGAGGTTATGTGTATGAGAATAATGAGAATAAACTTTAAAGGAGGAGTTACGGTGACGCAAGACATCCAGGAGCTCCCAGTGGAGTAGCCAGGATATGAGGGCGAGTGCATTTGACGTGGCTGCTGTACGGGATAGTGGTGGGAAGGAGCGATCAAGACCCATGTCCAGGAAGCTGTTAAAATCCCCTCCTAAAAACCAAGGAAGGCCACTCCATTGAGCTAGTATTGTAGTTAGTGATTGTAGAACTGGGGTCTGGTCCATATTTGGTGCATAGCTCGCTCCAAGGAGCAGGCGGTGGCCCTCCAAGCAGCCCTCTATAAATACATATCTTCCCTCTGGGTCCACAACTGTGTTGGTGGCAGTGAAGGGGAACCCCGCCCGAATCCAAACCAGTACTCCCCGCGCATAGGAGGAGTAGTTGGTGGAAAAGACCTGACCCCGCCATTATCTCTGTAGCCTAGACGCCTCGAGAGTTGTGACATGGGATTCCTGAATGTAAGCTATGTGCGCATTTCTGCAGCGGAGGTATGAATATATTGCATACCAGCATGAAGGGGTGTGAATACCCCTTACGTTCGAGGTAATGATTTTGGTTGCAGCCATGGAAGGGATTATGGGAAGGAGAGAGCCACGGACACCTTTGCTACAGAACATTGAGGTGGTGCAAGTATGGGTAGAGGGAACGAGCGCATGACCGGAGAATAAGAAAATAAGAACATGACAGTGTAATAACAAACAGTGACTACTATCAAGAGCAGGTTTTCAACAGGTGCCCATCCAAACCAATTGAACAAATTGAAGTCATGTGCACTTTCCCCGTTCTCCATGCAGGCTGCATTACAGCCTGCATGGAGAACATGCCCACCCCTCCAGCCACTGGCTGAGCGCCGTGTCACAGCGCTCAGACCAACCACAACGCTGCATTGCAGCATTGTGATTGGCTTAGGGACGCCCCCACCTCGACCCACCGCGGCCGCCACTGGCTGTCAGCCATTTCTTTTGATTAACGCCTAGCTCTATAGACATTCAAGGTAATAGTTCTCTAATACCCAAATCTTAATTTTAATTTGCTTGTGGGTGCCTTGAAAAAAGATTACCCATCATTTTCTTTTTGTTCCTTATGCCAAGCTACTTCTTTCCACTCACAAACCCTCAGTCTTTGTCCCTTTTTCTGAACTAATTCCCCAATACTAAATATATATAGCACACTCTATCGTTCACCTGGTATGTAGGTGCAGCTAGCAGGAATAGATTAACTTAATGATGCTCAGTTTATCCATTTCGGAAAGATGAAAGGCTGAGAGGCCCTAATTGATAGAGCTACAATGGATGGATTACTCCACTGACATCTCTGTACCTAATACTCAGACAGTGTGTTACATCATCAGAATGTTCCGACATGTCTTATTGTAGGATTCTTTTATTTATCAGGGGTCTAGACATGTATAAAGGTTCAGTGTCCGCCATTCTGAGAATCTTGGCTGGTGACCAATGCTCACTCTCCTAAAATATAAACCCAGCGTCACCAACTGCGGCCAGGGGTAAAAGCTGTAAATTGCAACGTGAGTAATCCTATCCACCGAACAAATAGTGCCAGCATCGCCTTTGGATTGGATGCACTTTCACAACTATTAATTAACTTTCTCTTAAAAATAAATAAATAACAAAAATGGTGTTCAAAACCTTTAATTTTTAAAAGTGAGGGACGCCATCAGTCCCCTTTGAAGCTCACTGTCTGCTCTACTCAACACTTACAGATATAACACAGCACAATGCACCTTTTAGCACTGCAATAAATGTTCAAGCAAGTACCCTCTTATCTCCACCACAGGCTTTCATTTTCAAGCCCCACAGATGAATCCATTCTCAATTCCATTCCCTATAAAACATTATGATAATCATAATCCATGTAGTGATGTTTTGTAGACGTGTGATCTGGAACCATTAGCCTCTACCTGCTCCCATTGGCCTTTGAGGTACGTGTGTCTGTTGTGTGGCTGTGTAGGGGAGTGGTTGGAGAGCTGCGTGTTTTTCGAATCGAGCTGGCCTTGGGTTAATGACCTATGGACTGAGATGTGGCACGATAAATGTCAAGTACTCATCAACAAGTTCAAATTACTTTTTGGTAGTAGAAGCGCAAAATATAAGTACATATACACATTATTTATCATGTTGATAATTAAAACGCACGTTACATAACTCTCATCAATCCATCTCAACTTTTCCTAAACCAAAAATACTTTTCTCACTTCACTTAATTTCCATTTCCATTTAATCCACCTGTTGCTTCCATAAACATTTGTACTTGATATGGAATGGTGCACCGGTAATCTTCTTATCCAAAATAATAAGCCAGGCAATTTTGTGATGGATATTCCTTTTTATTTTATTTTCTGATCTTTTTTCATATAAACCATCCAGCCAACACGTTTCGTTCAATTTATGTTACTTGAACTTCATCAGGGCTTCCACATATAAAGAAATGGAGTGTTCCCACTTAATCGTGCATGGAATAATTGCGTAAATAGGGTTCCTCCTCTTTGTATTAGAGGATATATCGTCAATAAATCCTTATGTTATGCTCAATCCATACGTATGGCCACGGGTTGAATGTCCCTGTCAATAGTACCACTCGAGTAACAATGCCGTCCGAAGTCAAGTCCCACCAATGCGTCCATAAACATCACTGATTGCTTGTGCGGCTGCTCTTACCTTCCTTGATATACAGTTATGAAGGTAATATGCTTTGTGTACGGTCCTTGATTCTCCAAAATGGGGGCAATATCACTCTCCCTTTGACCATACTGACACCCCAGGAAGTGATGTCATATGACTTTTGACCCTGAATCTCAAGAAGTAATGCTACTTTATGTTGATGGTGATGGCATCAAAATAATTGTTATCACTGAAGCCTAGCGTTTAACTCAAAGAGAAAATGTATTGATACACCATATGGAAATTCACAAAAAAAGAGATTTAAAAAAAAACGTGGTTATACCCACCAGCATCCATATGATCATATAGTCAATATGAGCATTGTTATTTGCTTGATTTACTCCTTATAATTGTTAACATGTTTTGATTTATGATCACATGTAAGGAACTTCCACAATGTGAAGCAAAAAAATGACTGCTTTGGTCAAACATATTATTAGGTTTGGACTTGAGACAGCTTTAGTTCTATCCCTACCCTCATGTAATGTCAACAAATTAGTTTAAAAAAAACAAATATATACAAAGATAGTGGGGCTTAGTGTCAGCTCCCTTTATCCACTGGTCTGTTTAACGGTTACTCACATTTTACTTCCTCCCACTGCAGCTCACAGAATGGAGCAGTGGGTCATTCCACTTCACCCATTGGCTACCCTGTGCTCTGAGTGACAGCGTTGTTCCTGATCCCAAAGATGGTGGGCCAATTCTTTGCTTTTCCAGTGTTTTTTTCTTACCATTTTTTATCATGGTTTATCTTTTAGTAATCCGTGTGTGTTTAAATCATGTCTTCAAATTACATAACTCATATTACATTTTCTTTGCACCAATAGGAATAATTTTTTCCTGTGACATGTATTAAGCAATAAAATACCTGTTCTAAGTACACTTGCCTGCTAGCAAGGACTCAAACTGTTCTATTACAATTACTTGCAATTGTACTTTTTTTTATTTAAAATTGCTATTGGAAGCATAAGGCAAAATGTCTGGGTGTACCTTGTTTTTCATTTTATATTTGTGCCATATCCTTGCAATAATAAAAAAATAAACATTGCCTCAGCTTTCAAAGGCCAGACCTATTGGCTTTGCCAACACTTGTTTTTCATGCACTCACAATAATGAAGCATTGCAACAAGTTAAAAACAATCTGTACTTTTTCATTTATTTCATTTTGTCATGTATTCTTGTTGGAAACGGGGGTCTCTAGTTGGCAGTTGCATGCACCCTGTCCAAGTATGGACCCTTCCTTCTAGTCAGGGTAAGGGGATAACACAGCTAAGATAACCCCTGCTCACCCCCTTGGTAGCTTGGCACGAGCAGTCAGGCGTATCTCAGAGGCAATGTGTAAAGCATTTGTACCTAAACACACAGTAACACAGTGAAAACATGACAAAACGGACACCAAACCAGTTTTAAAAAAAGCCAATATTTATCTAATCAAAACAAGACCAAAATGCCAAAAATCTAACATACATACATCATAATATCAGTTTTAGCAAGATTGTTGCAAACCTACAGCTCCCAGAAAACAATAGCTCCAACTATCTCGACATTGTGACAGGTACAAATCCAAAGAACGGCGCTGACCGCGAGGCGCGCGGACCGTCCACGGGGTCACTCGGACAAACAGTACCTTTTGTGATGATACAAACAACGGCGTCGCACGGCGTCGGGATCGGTTTCTTACTGCCACAGGGGAGGTGAGGCGTTGGTTCCTTAATGCCACAGGGAAGGTGAGGCGTTGGTTGGTTCCTTACTGCTATGCAGGGGAGGTGAGGCGTCGGTTTCGTACTGTTGCAGGGGAGGTGATGTGGTGTCAGCAGCGATGCATCAGTTCCTTACGACGGTGTGGCATCAGGCAGTCACCCACGTCACTTATCGACTATGCGATGGTGCGAGGGAGGCACTGGCGTCGGGCGGTGCTTTGTGCACTCCACAGGTGGTGCCCTTGGACCGGGTGCAGGCAGCATCCTCAGTGACAAAGTCGGAGTTGATGCAGAGACGGCATCAGCCAGCATCGGGCTGCGGTCCAGTTGCAGTCGATGTTGTGCTCACACTGCGAGCAGTGACCATGGCGTCAGTGCAGGTAGCGGCATCGGAGACGGCATCAGGAATCCTTTTCTTGAGGTTTGCTGCCCATCAAACACCTCCAGTGACCCGGAACTGCAATTGGCGCCACTTGGCAGGTCAGAACCCCAGACAGAGGAGTGTGAAGGGGGCTGCAAGTGAAGTTTTTGATAGCCCTGAGACTTCCAACAAGAGGCAAGCACACACAAGCCCTTGGAAAATTTTGGAAAAGCAGAATACAAAGCAAAGTCCAGTCCTTTCACTGGACTGCAGCAACTGCAGGTGAACCCAGCAAAGTAACACACAGCAAAGGGGCAGTACTCCTCCTGACAGCTCTTTTTCTTGGCAGAGTCCTCAGTTTCCGAAGTGTTCTAACGTTCTGGGGTCAGAGCCCCACTACTTATACTACTTTCAGCCTTTGAATTACACAAGCTTCAAAGAATGTCTCTCTTGGTTAGTAGAACCAGTTCTGTCCTTCCTGGTCCAGCCATTCTGCAGGGGGTGGAGACAGCATTGTGAAAGGCAGACACAGCCCTATTCAGGTGCAGGTGACAACTCTTCCCACCACTCTAGCTCAGGAAGACCCATCAGCCTGGTGATGGGCCATCAGGATATACAAGGCACACCTCAGCTCCCTTTTGCGTGACTGTCTAGAGTGAATGCACAAAACAGCACCTGTCAGTCTAAAGCAGATGTTGATTCCACAGGCAGGCAGAGGCACAGAATGGTAAAGCAAGAAAATGCACATTTCTAAAAGTGGCATTTTTAACCACACAATTTAAAAACCACTTTCACTAAAAGATGTATTTTTTAATCCTAAACTCAGGAAGCCCAAAACTCCAAATCTCCAGCTGTTCCCAATTGAAAGTTAAACTTGTAAAATGTTACAGGGCAACTCCAATGATAGCCTATGGGAAAACTAGTCCTTACAATAGTGAAAAACGAAATTAGCAGTATTTCAATATCAGGACATGCAAAACACACCAGTACATGTCCAACCTTTCACATACACTGCACCTTGCCCATGGAGGTACCTTGGGCCAGCCTTAGGGGTTCCTTACATGTACTAAAAGGGAAGGTTAGGGCTTGGCAGGTCGACATGGTAGTTAAAACTGCACTCACAGACACTGCAGTGGCAGGTCAGAGATATGTTTACAGGGCTATTCATGTGGGTGGCACAATCAGTGCTGCAGGCTCACTAGTTGCATTTGATTTACAGGCCCTGGGCACACAAATTGTGCACTTTACTAGGGACTTACCAGTAAATCAAATATGCCAATTATTGATAAACCAATCACCAATACAATTTAGACAGAGAGCATATACACTTTAGCACTGATTAGCAGAGTCCTAAAGCCAGCAAAAAAAGGATCAGAAAAATAGGACGCAAAGGCAAAAAGTTTGGGGTTAAACCTGCAAAAAGGGCAAGGTACAACAATTCGAAACAGTGCTGCACTGCTGAAGACACATATTTGAACAAATAGTAAGTGTAAAGTCAGAGTGGAAGCTGCAGAAAGTAAACAGTGCTCATTGGGACACACTTTACCTTCTGTTTGTAATACTGCTTTGGTCATCTCTGAGGCCTAGAGTAGTAAAGCAAGTGTTAGTGCTGCCAAGGGACGAGACTGAGGTCAGAGCTACAACCCCTAGTAACCCCTAAATAGCTGTCCATGGCTTTGTGGTTTACTTTAGCTTTTGGTGGTAAATGAAGTGTTAAACCCATTGCCCAGCTGTTGTGTTGACTGCTCTGTTGATTAACCCCACTGATGTACTTGTACCATGCATCAGTAAGTACAGCAAATTCATCAACCCAGGAACTATTTATTGGCTGACAAGTAACCATTTAACCATTTGAATGCATTGTTGCAGGAAGTTCAGATCTAAAAATACTCAGTTCAAGGAGCAACTTAGATTTTTATTATTTTCCGGCTCCCCGCTCATGATAAGGATAGTTCAGATTACTTATCAGCAATCTCTGCTGTCCCATCAAACAGTCCTTACATGATGAGAGTGAAACAAGTCCAAGAAACAGTCAGCCATGCGAGCCTTTACTTTAATTTACATTTAAGCATGTCCCCTTTCCATGAGTACATAAATACCTGAGGTCTCAGCAGAAGTCCTATTTGTAGTACTCAAGACATACAAGAGTAGTACTCCCAGCGGCAGTTTCTGTGTGAGGGCGTCTGGGCTTCGCTCCCTTTACTTTCACAGTAAAAAATAAAGTAATGTGCAATGCTAAATCTGCATTTTTGGTTTTTTTAAAAAGGCACATATGCACACATACAAAGTTGCTTGAATGGGGGCTTCTCTACAGCACTGTCTGCCAGACTGCCACTCACATCACAGCGCTTTCCCTAAACTTACGTTGCTCGCCTGGGCGGGCCCAAAGTCTGGAAAGTATTTGCTGGGCTGACATACTCTCAGCCCTGAGGCATGTAGGTCATCAGCTCGGCAAAGACCTTGCAGCAAGGGCCAGTGTCCACTCCCTGATGACGTGGAGGTAAAGTTAGCTCTGGGCGGTGGAGACACAGGCCCTGTAACGGAAAGCCTCCACATCAACCACGGAGAGGTGAGGGCATTCTCACCCCACCTTTCCTGGCTCGTCACAGCGTGGCCTGGTGGGACCCACCCTGTGATGAGTTGGGAAAGGGTGTGGTAAAGGCTGCAGGCGGGACTTTAAGACACTGCGCAGACTTGACTTGTGGTGTCTGCTTCCTGCTGCGTAAGTTAATTCTGGACACCATTTTCGCTCCGGGCCCAGCATGTGCTGGTTCAGACAGAGACGTTTTAAGGCATGGGCAAGGTGGGCTCTGGCCCAGGGCCCCAGCCTTTCAGAGGGCCCCCTGATAGATCCGGTTCTGTTCTCCACACAGTCTTGCACTGATGAGCTTGAATGATTTTTAAACATAGATTGTTTTAAATACCATTTTCCTTCAATTTATTTTTAATATGACTAATGTGTGGGAGTCCATTACAGACATTTTCCAGAGAATTGTTTTGTTTATGTTTTTCAACACCATGCAACATCTACTTAAAAAGTTTCTTTTAGATCAAAAAGGACCTCACATATGAGAAATGTCAGTGGGTCACTTGTTTGGAATAACATTGGTAAGCTGCTGCTTTGTTACAGTATTCAAAACACACTTCGCTATCCCTCAGATGGAAACACATTTAGAATTTGGATCAGTCTGCCTGTGCAGCGTCAGTGACCTGGCCAAAGAGGGCGTGAAAAAGCTGAAATTGGATCATAAATTCAAAGCTGCTCCGAACAGGGGCCACCAAAATATGTTTGGCCCAGGGCACCCAACAACCTTAAGATGTCCCGGCGCATGACAGTTTGGTTCAAAGTGCGATTTTAGTAGTACTGAGCCTAGACTTCAAGGAACCTGCATAGCAAAGTAATGGTTATGAGAATAAGACTGACTCCGCCCAGAAACTCCTAAGCACAACCGTAGACCAGAAGACATATATACCAAACTCAGAAGTACATTCTCAGCACTGCCCTAAAATGTAACAGGAAGATAAATAAGACCTAACCATGTGATAGCAAAACCTTAGCACAATTTAAAATGTTGGAAACCATAGCAGAAATGTGTAAACATGAGTTATAATTCCCTAGTAAATAAATAAAAGAAGTGATATATCTTGAAGTGACAGGGAAAGCATATCACATTCGGGATTGATACGAAGAGTCAGCAAAGTCAAATCACTGTAAGTGCACTCAGGGCTGGCAGTGTACCTGTAGCTCTTTATTATTTCTTTAGGTGCTCAAATACAGGACGCATGATACATTTCTGCGGCAAGACCTTGGCCACATAAACGTGCAGCATTGTCAATCACCCACTTAAAGCGAGCGTTTCAGGAACAAAGAAAACATACTACATTGGGAACACATAAGGCATACTATGGATGCAAAATTATCCATAATCAATCGAAATACCTTGCCCCAAAAGGCTAATAGCTATAAATCAAAACAAACAGCATTGACCGAAGTAATGTCATTTACACAATTCATCACTGTCCATCATCAATCTAAACATCTTGTCAAAGTGGGCAAATAGCTAATTAATCAAACTTCAGAGTTCATATCCAAGAATAGACAAAAAATGAATTATGCGGGTTTGGAATGAATGTCCTTCAAGGTGCAGGTTAACAAACTTATATTGTAATACCATTCTCAAAATCCCTGCCATTAGTCACTAATCCATATTGGATGACTCCATTCATATCAAATCTGTGCAGCATAGTCTTGTCACCATGATCTTGTGTTTCTCCGGGTCTGGTGGCTCAGTGGACTAATGCATCCACTGCAGAACCCTGTGTTTGACCTCATGGTCACAGGTTCAAATCCCGGCGGGTCCACTCAGCCTTTTATCCATCTGAGGTTAATAAAATGAGTACCGTTGGGTAACAATAAATATCTGTTATTCAGCGCCAAGATACCCAAGGGTGAACGTGCGCTTTAACAAATACACATGTTATGTTATGTTTCTGATCATGTTGGCATCAAATCAATTTCGCAGGATTACTTAAATCTATCATCATATGTCGCTCCAGTCAGAAAATGTAAGTCAAACCAAACAAGCCATTTCACCCACATTGACCTCCTCTGAACTCAACTCCTTATGCGTGATGAAAAATCAATGATAAGACATCTTGACTTTCAAAATGTCGGCTTCCAAGAATACCATCACCACATATTCAAATTCACACTAGTGCCTATACATAATCCATAACAACAGGATTACAAATAAATACATACATTAAAAACATTCTTTATATTGCACCTTTCTTTAAGAGAAAAGAAACAAGACTGTTATGTTTCCTTCTACTACATATTCTTCTATTTCATACTTCTATTTCATCTTTCCTATTCAGACCTAGTTTTTGTTTCTACCTCAATAATGTAGATTGAATCCGGTGTTCTGAGAAAGAGCTCCCAGTCACCTCCTCAATTTCCTCTAGACACTTTATCAATGCCAAGATACTCAAGCAGTTCCCTCTTCCCTCCATGTTTCTCTTGAAAATTCCTGCCAACTGGATAGTGTTTGTCACTGTGCTTGGGAGCTGTTATGACACTTGTAACAAATGATGAGCTCAATGCTATCTTTCATTGTATTAGTCATAACACAACTCTTGACCAGTGTATATGTAATGGATCAGCTTCACCTGAATACAATCCTATGAGGAGTGCTAATCAATGTTCTTATGTTGCCTATCCTAAGGTTTACAAATATGTTTGTTGATATCTTTTCACTTGTTGCCAAAGGTAGTGAGAAACCTAACCTGTTCTGCTGATCCCTGACTTCTACTCTCTCTCTTGTCTATTAGAGCCCAACCCTGGTCTTAACTCTAATTCTTTCAACAACTTTGTCTAATTCTTTCAACGAATATTCATACAGAAATAAAAGAACAGCAAACTATCAATCTACTTAAGGAAGACTCTGAACTTGCAATAAAACCAGCAGACAAAGGTGGAAATATAATGCTACACTGAAGAAGGTTTTAGACAAATAAATAACAAGGCTTGATATGAAATGTACAAGCAGACTAAAATGAGTAAATAACACACACAGGTATATGAATGGATGTCCAAAGGACTTTTTGAATATGAAGAATATCAAACCTTAAAAGTGACACATCCAAGGGTGCCAGTTAATTACTTCATCCTGAATTATTTTTTTTTAAAAAGGAGAATTCTCAAGGCCAGTCCACAGTGTCATCTATATGCAGCCTCTTAAGACTCAAACTTAAACAACCAAGTGTGAGAAGACTTTAAGGATTAGGCTTACAGCCGGGGTCAAAGAGGACCTGCAACAGTAACTCACCTTTTTCACAATTTTCAATGGCACACTAGCGTGGACCAGCCCTGGATTGCAGCAGAACAGTTGGAACTGTTCACAGATGCTGCTGGTAGCAAAGGTTTTGGGGGCATTATGGGCTCAGCCCGGTGTGCAGCACGATGACTGGATGTGTGGCATTGTAAAAGATGGACAAGAAACATAACCCTACTGGAGCTCTTCCTCATTGTAGTGGCCTTCTAAATATGGAGGGAGAAACTTACTAACAAACAGATGACACTGCGGTTCGACAACCACGTGGTTGTGCAGGTGCTGATTCTAGGTTCAGCACAGTGCCCAAAGGTGCTGGGGCCATTATGGGCTCAGCCCGGTGTGCAGCACGATGACTGGATGTGTGGCATTGGAAAAGATGGACAAGCAACATAACCCTACTGGAGCTTTTCCTCATTGTAGTGGCCTTCTAAATATGGAGGGAGAAACTTACTAACAAACAGATGACACTGTGGTTCGACAACCACATGGTTGTGCAGGTGCTGATTCTAGGTTCAGCACAGTGCCCAAAGGTGCTGGGGCCATTATGCTATTTAGTGGGTTACCAACTGGCCTCCAACATAGCAATTAGAGCCAAGCATGTACCAGGTTGCAATAACTCTGTTGCTGATGCTCTCTCTCGCTTTCAGTGGACAAGGTTCCAGCAGCTGGTGCCTCAAGCAGGCAGGAGATGACGCCTTTCCTGGAAGAACTGTGTTAACTGGTAGACCCAACCATGCTCCTCTAGTCGATCAAGCCCTGGCACCTAAGACTGCGGTCAAATACCGTAAGTGCTGGGTCCTCTTTCAGAAGGTCACTGTGGGGACAAAGCCCATGGAAGTGTAAGGACTATGGAAGTGCCCCAAAAATACATAGACAAATAGGTTTGCATATATACCCTTTTAAACATGCAAAACCACTGACATTCACCACTTATAATTATCTCAAGAAACTATAACTCGTTATCTAAAGTAACTATAACTCATGCCCCCACCATGCACAGTGTTGTCATCAGTCATCAATGATGTCATTTCTGATGTTACAGTGATTTATTAATTATGTCATAGAAAATGAATTGATGTAATATGGGAGGTAATTAGTAAAGTACGTAGATGTTGAGTTACCTTCTTGAAGTTTTGTTCATCAATATTTTTGCTACAATATTATATTAGCACAATATTAAAGACTCAATATTCTGGTGCCATACCATTGCTGAGGGTATTGGAAGTACTTGGTTCTGTTCCTGCAGATTTGTGTGTGTGTATTAATGGCTATGATGCACTTGCCACATAATCCACAATCTGCTGCAAAATTTGTGGATTCCAACAAAACATGTGTTTGTAGCTCAGACTGGATTACAGATAACTTAGATGGTAAATGGTGTTGATGGGTGTTTTAGCTTACAGGAAAACCAGGTTCTTAATGTAAAATCTAATAGCATTTTAAACACTGAGAATTTCTAAAATGCAGCATATCTAAGGCAACACAGCTCCCGACACTCTGCAAATATTAACTGATCACATGACACCAGTTATTTGCTGTATCATTAGAGGTAAGACTTTTGACTAAGAGCCAGATTACGAGTTTGGCAGTGTGGGAGCGAGCCGCAGCGGCAGCTCCTCCGCTATTGCATAGTCAGGGTAAGGGGATCGCTTTGTTCTTTTCTTTTTGTAACCTAACGTGGGCGCTTCATGGGCCTCATGCCAGCCGAGTTCTGGGCGGAGTCCCCACCTGATCGAAGAGGAGGCACCAAGCGTGGCTGCTCGTGAGGGATCAAGTGCCGCAGGAAAGCCAGGCGTCGCCTAGCAACCAGAGGAAGCAGCACGGCAGGAAGTAAAGCCATTCCAGTAACGGTGCTGGGATCACACTGCAGAGGCTGAGCTGCCAGCGAGTGAAGGAGAGTACTGGGTTCATTCCCTGTGTGGGGGAAAGTGAAGCCTGCGGCAACTGCAGGGAGGCTCCGAGGGAAGCAGCTGCACTGCGTGTTCGCGGGCAGCTGCATTTGTTGGCATCCTGCCGCGGGGGACCCCGGAAGGTCTCCCCACGTCATTGACAGGGCTACAATGTTTTCCTTAGCCCTCATCACGGACACCCGGTCAGCCAGAGGAGGGCTGACCCGCAGTGTTGGCAGCTGCACTGCGTGCTCACGGGCAGCTGCCTTTGGTTATGCAGGAGCGGGCAGCCAGGAGGGACCAAGGGAGGTCTTCATCGCCTGCTACAGCTGTAAACCACCATCCCGTGAGGTGCACATACCTTGGGGGCATTTCTCTTGCTGGATGCCCATCATGGGGGAGTCCTCGACGGAGGCCCCCCTCCCTTTCAGGGAATAGGGAACTTTCAGAGCAAGTACCATATTGTCCCTGATAGGAGGGCAAGGGTCCCTGTACTCTGTCAGCAAACCTAAAATTACTGTATTCCATGGTGTAGACGGGCATGTAGCCCAGGAGCCTACGAGGGGGTGCCGCTCTTACTGGTGTCCTAACTTAGGGTTTGGGGTCATCTGGCAATTCATAGGTGCTATACCCTGATGTGATTATGTTTTGGATAGTACATTGCCAGGAAGGATTACTAATGTGTGCACTCCACAAGTGTGTACTGTAGTACACTGCTGATGATGATCAGGCATAATGTTTTATGCTGAGTGTAATCCTACAAGTAGTTACTGGCTTCCCTAACTGTGATGTTTATGACCATGGCCCGATTGGCCAAGTGATTTGTGTAATCTCTGTGATGTCATGACAAGAGCCTAGTGGCACGGTACTATATGTGATTGTGATCTAATGTGTTTTTATGGATAATACAAAGGATATTTTTATATAACCTTGTGTGGAGTTTCTTTTGTGGTGTGCCTAGTGTGTCACTGCTGTGTGAGTGTGTTGCACAAAAGCTTTACACATTGCCTCTGGGATAAGCCTGACTGCTCTGCCAAGCTACCAAGGAGGTGAGCAGGGGTTATCTTCGGTGTGTAACTCCCTTACCCTGATTGGAGTGGTGGGTTCTGCCTAACTTAGGTGTATACCCTAGCCAACCAGAAACCCCATTTCTAACACCGGCTGTCCCAGGCTGGCCAAACCCACATGCGCAGTGAAGCTCTCTCCAGCCCTGAAAGCAGGCACAGACTCCCAGTCTGTCCTGGAGCGCAAATCCTTGGCGCTCAAGCCAAGCCTGAAGCTGCTCTCACATGAGAGCAGCTTCAGGATTGGCCACAGGCCACAGGGTAGGCTGGGAGCCTGTGCCTGCCTGCAGCGAAGAGGAGCACAAGAGCGGGACGCGATGCTGGAGGGCAGCAGGTAAGTTTTGTTTTATTCTTTTCTGTCTTTTTGTCTACGTCGTCCCCCGTCCCCCTCCTTGTCCCCCCCTTTCCCTGCCTATTTTCCCCGATACAAGCTGATCCTGGTGAGCCGCCACACCGCCACCCCGGCTACCACACAGCCAAACAGGTCTGCCGACCGCCCGCCAGATTACAAGTTTCCTCGTGATCTGGCGAGCGGTCCTTTGGCGTTCCCACGGTGGTTCCTTTCAAAAAGGCACCGCAATGGGAGCACCAAAGCAAGTTCCTGCATGGCATGGACTGTTAAGTCCATGCCGTGCAGGAACTGGGGGTGCATGAACACAGTGGGGCACACCATATTCCCCCCTGTATGCAACCCCAGCCTTGAGGCAACAGGTGGCCTTGTAGGTCCCCCTTTTTTCCTCACCACCGCCCTTTCAATGGTGGGCTCACCGCCGTGGTTAAGGTCGCAGTGAGGAAACTAATAATACGCTTTGCGGTGCCACAGCGGCACAACCAAGCATATTGCCGCCTCAGACCATCTCGCCTCTGCCGGGGATTGTGGATCCCCAGCGGGTGCGGCGGTCCTCTCATGGTCTGACTGCCATACTCATAATACTGCGGTTGGACCACTGGTGCAAAGGTCCCCGAATGCCACCGCACCTCCACCACAGGTTTGGCAGTCCGATGGACTGCCAAACTCGTAATTAGGCCCCAAGTCACTGGTGTGCAAAATTAGTCAGGAGGGCCAGATTCTCAGGGTACCCAGCGACTGTTTAAATGAGTTCCATTTAGATTTACTGTATGTAACTATATTTTCTGTGCGTATCCTGAAAATCTGGTGTTGAGTTAACTCTCCTTGAACAATGGTGGAAACTCTTCCCTGATCCAATTCATTTCCTTTATTCATGGACAAGGGGAAAACATATTGTCTTCAGCAGGAAATATACTACATATTTAAATGCAATTTAAACAAGAGGAAAAGAGTGATTCATTCTTTCACAAGATTTTTTTTCTACTATTGATGCAAATGATGTTTATATAACAGTGCTATCGAAGCAGCAGTTATTTAAGATGGCAGTCAAAATTTAGAATAGTCCCAACCATTTTGCGTCGCTTTTGTTTGATCCCTTCTATGTTAAAGTGCCTCTTTATCTCTAAAATACATCATTAATATATGTGGAATGTACTGTAAGTTCTGAATCCCATCTGTTTGTTGTGACTTCAGGATTTTTATTCACAGCAAATACACTGGCCCACTGGTGTCCTCTCCTGCCTACTGTTATTTTTCGGGTCACAAGACTCCCCTTCTAAATCCCAGCATATCATTTATATGTTGTGCTGCTCTAGCCCAGTTACAGGGTTGCAATCTCCCTAAGAGGTCCAATAAAATGCTAACACCCTCTATGATGCCCGCCTCACTTCTGCACTCCCTCTGGGAAATTCCTTTCAATCTAAGCTTATTTACACCATGATAGCGGTATGGCTTAGATTAGGCACAGGTGCTGGGTACTATTAATTACCCCATGACGGCTCATAGGTCAGAACAATAGTCATTTTGGCCCAACATTTCTGTCTTGGCAAAGATTAGCATGGTAGCAGTAAACTTTCTCTTTGTTCATATTAGGTTCCGTCACTCGATTTGCTGCCTTCAGACCAATTGAAGGCAGGTGTTGGCCTTCAACACATGCAGCCTTGGAGCTGACGCAGGCGCATCCTCATCTTTGGCAGATGTAGCCTCTGGGGCCGATACAGGTGGATGCTTGTCGTCAGCAGTTGCACCTGTGTGGCTGATGTTGGCGGGCATTCATCATTGGCAGTTGCAATGCCCAGACCAATGCAGTGGCACCTCAAGGATGTACATCTCTTAGTGGCATCGTCAGCATCAGGCCTTTGGGTGCGGATGGCAATAATGCCATGGACCACAAAGACAAGTCAGTGCACAATTTCTTACACAGTTCAAGGCAGGTACTAATTTGGGAGACAAGGGGACCCTTCACGCTTCAGGTCATTACCAGCTTCGGTCCCGGTTGAATAGTCAGCCTCTTCTTCATCAACTTCATCCCCTTCTGGACAGTCTCTCCTCCTGCAGAGCCAGGCACACTCCTTCCTCTTTGAGCAGACAGGCAGGTTTCTGGACACTTAGGCCGTCCCTAAGCTTCTCGAGCAAATTGCAGACTTCAGGTGATGTCCCATCACCTTTCAGAAACTTGCTGTCAGGCACACACCAGCGCTTGTCACAAAGCAGTCCTTCGAGCACTCTGCTGAGCACGCCCTTCCTTGGTCAAGGAGAACTTGGAACTGGAACAAAGCAGGGTGGTTTGGATCCCACTATATACTCATTTTGCAGAAAGGGGATGTGGATACAGTGTCTATACTCTTAGAAGTGGTTTACGTTGGTCAAATATTATATTCTGGCTGCTTCTCAGGCACAGCCTTTGTGCAAAGTGATGGCAGGCACAGCAGGTAGCAGTGAAGTTTGCTCCAAGTAGGAGTTTTCAAAACAAGGGCACAAGGGAGTGTGTGTTATCTGCACCCGACTGTCAGCAGCCTTCCTTAAGCAGTAACCAGGAACATACAAATGGGCAGGTCCTGCCTAGAAACATTCTCACCTTGAACAACAAAAAATTCAGTCCCATTGTCACGCCGTTCTTCTAGCAAATGGCGGAGTTCAGAAAGAACTTATCAACTGCATTTTGATAACAGGGTCTCATTGAATTTATATGGGAAGCCCTGTGCCCTTGCTGCCTCACTTCAGTGTCTGGATCTCCACCTTCCAGACACAGAAATGCAGGAAATACACTTTCACTGCCTGGAGAAGCTGTGACCATCATGTGCCATGCTAAACCAAGAACCATCCAAAAGGGATATCATTGGTCCTAGTACACAGACTCTTACCATTGCTAACATACATCTCACACATCTATTGCACATGCCCACACTCGACATGCACACAGAATGCCACTGCTAGTTTAGGGTTCACATACAAAGCAAAACTTTACACGAGTGGTGTCAGTAGACCACACTCTCTTCGGACACCGAAAAATGATCTGATCTTAACTAATGATTCACAAAAGCGCAGTACTTAACCAAGGAATGGACAGTGGTCCCGTGCTCGGTATGAGGGCACCATTTGTGTGCCCCACCAGATCATAGAACAGGCTTTGTACATTGCCTTATAAAGGTCAGGCCTAGGTCTTTGCACTTACTCCAGATTCGTGTGATGTCAGGTCAAACAAAAAGCCAGGATACATGTTTCTCATGCAGTTAAGAACTCAGGGCAGTGGTACACGCTGGTTCACCATGAAGGAGACACTCATGTCTCACAAGGTTGAATCCTTTAGCAGCTCAGAGGGTTGAAATCTTTGTAGCAGTGAATTACATGTTATATTAGGTCACAAATGTCTAGGTTATTTACGATAGCTCAGTGGACTAATACTTCAGTTACAGAAACCCTTAATTAATATGAAGGTCACAAGTTACAATCAGGTAAAATAGCTCTTTGAGATATGCATTAACCACAAAGAACTGCATATGTCCTTGCAGATCTTAACTTAATCTTTCATTCCTTAAGGTTGAAAAATGGTCTATATTTCTGATTATGCCTCAAAAACAATCACTTTGCATATTGTGCTTTATAAATGGTTATTAGTGTGATCACACACAAACACAGACTTACCTGACATTCCTAGAAGGCATACATTCTTACATCTAAACACAGCTCAAGTCAAAAACTCTTTAAAATCTAACTTTACCTCTTACTCTGCAAGGAAGATCGAGAGCCCTAGCCCCCTACCCTGCAAACTGGAGTTCCGCAAGGCGATGGGGTTTGAAAGTGCGTCAGCGCACAGCATCAGGACATAGTCGAGAAGATTCATTGTGTTTGGCGCAAATCCCCATGCAGGCTCAAGAACACCTGCCAGAATCTGAGTTTAGCTGGATCCCCCATATATTCCAGTTCTGGGCGCAGTTTCCATGCCCTATTTCCAGTTTTACTTGGCCGGACGTTCACTCCCCTTTGAAGTCTCTCCAATCTGGAGCCTCTTGTTGCATGCTCCCCCACTTGGCGCTAGGCATCTATACTCTGAAGAGCACTGAAAAAAGACCTGTTCTGAGTCATCTATAGTCCTTGGGCAACCACACTATATGATCGAAGCCTCCTCACCTCTGTGCAACGAAAGTGCCCTCTCCTCTTTGTTCTCTTCTATCCTTTGAAAGTTCTGTAAAACGGCCAAGAAATAGCACGAGCACGGTTTTTGTGGCAGTGTACCCTAACTGCTTTGAGCTGATGGAATGGGGTAGAGAACAGCAGAGTCAAACTCACAACTAAAATAAGAAAAATAACATTTCTAAGTGCTCAGTTGATATGATTTAAAGCTATGTCAAAGTTTTGTCAAGTGGTTGAGCAAGCTCAACCATTTTGTTTGCTGTGATTAGCATCGCTACAAAAAGAAGGCCAACAGAAAGAGGACTGAGTGGCACGAAGTTTGTTAACTTCAACTTAAACAGATTGCAGATTCTGGTCAGTTTCTATCTAGTGGCAAGTCAGAGAAGGGAAGAAAAACGAATTGCAATAACATTAGGCCAAGATTTACTCAGGACCTTTGCCAGCGCAAAATGCTGTAAAATGGTGCAACGTGGAGCATGGTATTTACTTTCCAGCGCACAAACCATTTTTGTGCTCGATAGGTGCACTTTATTCAGTGAAAGATGCACTTTGCTTTGCTTTGCATCGCTTTCATTAAAGGGGATTTACTGGAGTGTTACATGGCTCAGTCAGCACAAACACCCCAAGGTTTTGGTGCTAAGCCACTATGATAGCAGGTCATTAATCAAAAACGAATGACTCCTTAAAGCACGTATTAACCTGGAAAAATGTTTACATTTTCTCAAAAAACCCACGCATGTGTGTGCTGAAGTGCACAGCACGGTTCCAGTGCGTGGTATCCTTCAATGCTTGTCTAAAGATAAGGAATCTGTACTGGAAGGGTTTGCTTCCAGTTATAAACCTATGCCAGAAACCACATACTGCCCTCCGAGAGGATGTGCATCATGCAAGGCAGCCTTGTTTGAGTGCCGGCGCAGGGGTTGACAGGCAATCTTAGTAGATATGGCTCTACTCTGTGTTTCCTCCAGTGTTTACTCTGTGTTTTCTCCCTTGGGCAACGCAGCGCAACAAATGTGGCTGCTGTACAAGGTTACATAAAAAAATAGTAAAACTGCCTCCAAACCTTTTCCAAATAAGAAAATTAATTAAACCTCCTTACTCCAAAATAATGTAGACAATCCGTGGTTCATGTGTTACTAATATACAGAAGCTGCAAAACTGCATTAGCGGGGGGAGCGGGGGGGGGGTAGGGGGCTGGTATTTACCTAATCTGTTCTCAATGGAAACAAATCAGGTGCTGCTGTCGTGTGATATTCCTTCATATGATGTTATTAGGGTCAACTGCTGTTAGTTGCAACTTTCAGTGAAGACATCAAACATGCAAATTAATAGAAGGCAGAGGAGGATTTGGAACTCCAGCTGGTGCTTGACATTGTGGTGAATATTCCTCTACCCAGATTCTCTAATCTGGATTTCGTTAATGCAGATTACAGATTCATCTCGATTACGTTAATTCAGATTACAGATTTAGCTTTGAAATACCGACAGCCTATTGGTTTAATAATATCGTCGAATACTTTTTTTTATTAATCGCTTAGGCCGGGCATACGTGCATGCACACACAAACACACATCGAATTATTCAACAATCGACACTTCACATATAAACTGATAATCAATCAATCAATCAGGGTTTGTTAAAGCGCGACTACTCACCCGTAAGGGTCTCAAGGCGCTAGGGGTGGGGGGGTGCAGGTTCCATTCCATCAAGGAGGGGGTCTGTTGAAGAGCCAGGTTTTGAGGTTTCTTGCGAAGATGGGGAGCGATGCTGTCTGTCTGAGGTGGAGCGGAAGGGCGTTCCATGCTTTGGCCGCGAGGAAGGAGAAGGAGCGGCCTCCCGATCTGGTCTTTCTGGTGCGGGGGACCACGGCGTAGGAGAGCTGGGCTGATCGTAGGGTCCTTTGGGGTGCGTGGAATTTGAGTCGGCTGTTCAGGTATGCTGGTCCGGTGCCGTGGAGGGCCTTGTGTGCGTGGGTGAGCATCTTAAAGGTGATTCTCGCCTCGCCGGGCAGCCAGTGGAGTGTGCGCAGGTGCTGGGAGATGTGGCAGTGTTTTGGCAGGTTGAGGACCAGTCTTGCGGCGGCGTTCTGGATGTTCTGTAGCTTGCGGGTGAGGTTTTTGTTTATTCCGGCGTAGAGTGCGTTGCCGTAGTCGAGTCTGCTGGTGACCAGGGCGTGAGTGACGGTCTTTCGGTGTTCGAGGGGGATCCATTTGAAGGTCTTACGAAGGAGGCGGAGGGTGTGGAAGCAGGAAGACGAGACAGAGTTGATCTGGCCGTCCATTTTGAGCTCGGAGTCCAGGATGATTCCCAGGTTGCGTGCGTGGTCTGTGGGGGTTGGCGGGTTTCCGAGGGCGGGGGGCCACCAGGTGTCGATCCAGGCGTCGGGATTTGGGCCCATGATGAGTACTTCTGTTTTGTTGGTGTTTAGTTGTAGGCAGCTGATAAGCACCAACATAGTAGTGAAAGACCAATGTGGGTGCACCAATGTGGGTGCAGTTAGACACTCGTATGCAGTGGCACTAGTATTCTACCATAACAATCAATCAACAGATTTTGCTCCTGTGGTTAATTATTTATGTATTTAGCTAAATGCAAAGAAGCCTACAGTATGGGTATAAAAACCTGTAGTACAGTCAAACTGTGACATCACTATAATAAGCAAAGGACATCAAAATGCCAACTGCCAGCAACAGTGCGAAAGGCAGGTCATTGAACAGAATTGCCACTGCTTCCTTTCAGTTCCTAATCTTCTCCCCCCCCCCCCCAAACACACACTTTCCGCCGAAAGTTCACATCACTAGCTGATAAGGAGCCATTTATGGTACCATGAGTTTTTATTGTACTGCTGGAGTTTATTACAGGAAAGCAGTTATTATCTGAACATTACCTTACATTAGGACCCACAGATAGCTTTGAAACAGATGTATTGAACTGCTGAAATATATGCAAGTGATTACAAGCAAATTAAAATGTTTATTTTCCAAACTCAAAATTCACATTGATTCGGCACTTTGTAAGAAGGATCAAGAGGCAAAAGAATTAAAAGAGAGTTGGGATGAAATAAATCATGGTGCAACCATGTATTATAAGAAATAAATCACCCCCTATTGTAGATTAACAACATACTGTAAGCCGAATTAGAGTACTGCGACCTTATGAAAGAACTGAGTCTTCTGGTCTTGTTCTGCTATGTGATCAGAGAACTAATTGGAGACTTGCAGTATACGCATAACGCATGATAGAGTGTACCTTATTCTATACATTGCACATATTTGTTTCAGAAAATTAATTGGAACCCTTGTTAAAATATAAGGCCTACAGAAAATGTGCAAAGCAGGAAAAATAGTGCTTCTACAGTGGGATTGTTTCATTAAATCCTGTTACTCAAGTGTTTTAGTCTCAACTTGTTAAAAGCAGAAATATCACCAGCATTGACAGATACTGTTTACATTGTAGAATCAAAGCAATAGGAGTGGATGTGTATTTTTCATCATAACATATGGTTTCATTGACTTAGTAGGGAAACATATGGCCTCGGTTGGTGTAGAGTGGAACCATTTTTGCTGGTTTCTAAACATGCTTTTCATGTCTAATCTGTTGAGGGGTCTGTTGTCCTTCCTACTCTAAAGAAAGCAAGGCATCTACATTGATGCAACAAGACAACTCATATATCTTCAAAAAGGCATTACTCTACCTTTCCAAGCGCTGCACTAGCAACCCGTGGCCAGGGGCCATACTTTATCCAAGTAAATCTGGAAAGATGCTCACAGAAGAGACCTGCCTGCTCTAGATTGCCACCTCAACTAGCCATCCCATCCCATAAGAAGGAGTACATCAAAGGAACCTACTTCTCTACAACGGCTGCAGAGATATGGGTCTCTCCTGGCAAAGACTGAAACGTCCAAGAAAACCTGGAATCCCGGAAGATGATGATGGATTATACTAACCAAAAGACACAACTATTCCTCATCATAAGGAGGGTAAGAATGCCGAAGGACTCGGGATCATTCCCATCCTAAAACTGGAACCAATCCTCCTGCAAGGTTGGTAAGCAGGACTTCAGGCACAGCTATCGCTCTCACTTCTTAGTTCAACTTCAACCAAAACACAGTAACATTTAACAGCAACATGATACGAGTGGCCACTGCCACTCAGCGTGATGCGACAACACTTTCCACATCAGCATTCCCAAACCATTCCACCCAGACATAACAAAGTCTTATGAGCTTAAACAACCTATTATCACTCCTTTTGTCCACTATAGACACAGATGCAGCTACATATATCATGATAGGAGCAGACTTCTGTCCATGAAGTCGGCCACCAAACAGTTCCACAGAAAGCCATACTACAACCCACACCCTTCCAACCAAGCATCACCTGCGAAGTACCGTGCCATGCGTTGGCAAAGCATGTAGGTGCTGTATCATGGCTATGAGGCACTGTATAAGTGCAGCTGCAATACAATACATTGAAACTGGTGTAGACTTATGAGCTGGCATGTTAGGACTATGAGATCACCTCTTAAACAGTGGTTTCACTTTGCAAATCGAGCTAGCTGAGAATGTACCTACCACTACAAGGTGGCGCTTGTTTTCAGGGCATTACTCATATCCTCTGGAATCTGTTCTGATGAACAGCGAGGTTCAGAATTCACTTTAACTTGCCCATATTACTGACCCAAGCCATCCATGGGTAGGGTGAAAATATCTTCAGTTCCATCAGATCCCCTTGAGGTATGGAGACACTAATTTAAGTATTTTAGGGTACACCTCCTCAGCCACCAAGAGTTTTCTCCAGAACACCCAAAATAGTGAGACAAAGTCAGGGAATTTCAGGCTGCACAAAGAAGTATGACGTTGCCTCACTTTGCCTGAGCCCAGTGTAGATAAACTTCAAACACATGTATGATTCCCGGCAGCAGGTGCCCCACCCAAAATGGACAGGACATAAGGGTGTAAGCTATTGTGTTTCTCTGCTGTCAGTTCAGTGGCAGCAGGAAAGGCAATAGTTGCAGCTCTGCCACTTCACCTCCTTTGCCGGCACCTGTAAGTCCTACCCTGGGACTTCTCACAGCAGGGAAAAGAGACGGAGCGAGTAGCTGCTCCTCCACTTCCTTCCTCATTCATGTGGTGTTTTTTGTCCAGCAGTAGGCAGTATCTCTGCCTTTAAAATGAATCATAGCTACTGCCCATTTCACAAATTTCTATTTTTGCTTTTGTGGCATCCATTTACTCCTTTGACAACATGGCTGCACCACTTATGTTGCCATAAGGATTACTGGATCGTCTCTAAATACGCCCCTTTTTTCCGTGTGCACACACTGAGCATCGTGCTGACTTTATGGCCAGGGTGGTTCTTTGTAGCTTTCTATATGTTAGTCCTTATTACAATTATAATTACTCACATACCCTCACTCATCACACCACCATGCGCTGCATCCCATAGCATAATAACTACATCTCAGTGGTCATCACACACAACATGAAAACACTTCTTACATAGGCTCAAATAAAAAAAAACAACACTCTTCCAAGGAGACATCTTCATGATGCTGCTTTCTGTATGTGTAGGGAAGAGATTCAGTGCCCAGCAAAGGGGTAGTAAGCGCTACACAAGGACATCTTAAGGATTTTGGGGGCCCTGGGCCAAAGGTATTTTGGGGGCCCCTGTTCGGAACAGGTTGAATCTATAATTCAATTTCAGCTCGTGCATGCCCTCTTTGTCCAGGTCACTGACAGTGCACAAGCACAGTCGTCCAAATTCTAAATGTGTTTACATATAATATTGAGGGCTAGTGATGTGTTTTCAATATTATTACAGAACAGCAGTGCACTAATATTACTGCAAATAATCTCTGACAACCTCCCATGTCTCATATGTGAGGTCCTTTCGTCAACTACAAGTAACTTTTATTGATGTTGTGTGAGACAAACATTTCTCTGCAAAATGTCTGTAGAAGACTCTCACACATCACCCACATTAAAAATTAAAGGAAAACGGTATTTAAAAAAATCTGTTTAAGTATTTAATATTCAAGGTCAGCAGGGCAAAACTCTTCAACAGAGCTTGCTCTATCAGGGGGCCCCTGAAAGGCTGGGGCCCTGGGCCAGGGGCCACTTTGCCAATGCCTTAAAACGTCTCTTGCTACAGTACAATACAATATAAAAAAAAGTTAAATAGCTGCTACAAACAACACACTCCAAAAGTTCGTTTGCTGTGCAGTTGCTCAAAATAGCATCATTTAAAGCACTCATTTGTGAAGATATGACATCCAGGAATGTTGAGCTTTGACCCTCCCCCATGGAAACTATTTACAATACACAACACCCACCTACAGCATATCAGCGGCTTCGAAATCATTAGGAATGTTTGGGTTTGTATGAGAACAAATCCCGTATAGGCAAAGGTTAAGATTAAAACCCAGCTTTTCTGAAAAGCTTTTTTTATACTTACTAAATGTCTATTTCCGGTTGGAGAAAGAGTCAGATGGTTTGGCTGCCTAGAAACAAAAGTCACTGCTTGACTCCATTTCATCAGTGAACCCAAATCCCAGCATGCTTTTCTGAATACAAGCCATTATCATCTAACACACCTTTCTAAGAGGTTCGATTGAAGTGAACCAGGACTACTAGTCCCAAAATGCACTAGGTAGGTAATTTTTCCTCAGACTTGAACCAGGGGACACAGGACTTTACAAGGAACAGCTTGAAACAAAGCACACACAGAGTGGCGCTATGAAGTGCTCATTGTCATAGGCCACCTCTTGCAAAATAAATAAGTACATTGAATGAAAGCATACAATCCTTTTGCGGTTAAGAATGAGTGACTCAGATGTGCTGTGTGGAACCACTGTTTTTGCATCTTGTTGAGAGAGGGAAGAAAGCATATATCAGGCTCCAGAGTTTAACTTTCTGACCACGATGATGTAGATTCTAATGATTCTTTGGAAGGAGATAAAATATATTAGCAAGCATTTTCAGTACTAAATTATTTGCGTAATAAGTATTCATGCACTGTAGTGCCTGATGTTAACAAGAAAGCCTTGTATCCAATTGCAAAGATTGTTTGCAATCAATCCATTGTCTGTTGTGAAACAAATACAGGGTAAGGAACATGTTAGCCGTGCAGAGTGAATGATGGGCAGGGTTTCTTGCAGTTTGTTGCACAATGCCAAAACACAGTTATTCCTTTGATAGCAGAAAAAGAAAAACTGTCAACATCTTAAGACCAAGCAGATGTTTTTCCATCATTTCATTTGTATTTGTGTTTGGCATGGCCATTGTTACTAAGGCGCTAAATATGAGTCGTCTGATATATAGAATCATAGATGGATAATGGCCAAATAGTGGGGACGTTATTCACTGAGGGGTTCTGAGCCATCAGGGCCGGGCTGGCAATCAGGGTCGGATTGGTAAGGCGGGCACTCGGGCAATGCCCGAGGGGCCGGTATCCGAGTTCCAGATGTGGGCTGCTTTTTTGAATTGTGTAAGATTCACTTTGAAAAAAATGTTTTTAATTATGAATAAAAACGGAATCATTTTTATATATTGTTCCCGTTTTGTATGTCCCATTCTGATTACAGTAATTGTATTGTAACTGTTGAGTGAATAATCATTGTATAAGCACCAATATTGGATAGCACTACACTACACAATACATGATCCATACATAAGTTTCTGGTAGGGATCTTTTTAGTTTTGCTGCTTTTTTGGGCAGCCTGGGGGGGGCCGATATGGGTGGTGTCTGTGGTGTTGGATGCCGCCAGCGGCCCAGTGGGGTCCTGAGTGGCCTTTCTGGAGGCAGGGAGGTGTCCATTACCTCCCTTTTATCAACGGGCAGAGGTGTCACTCCCTTTCTCTCGCTGGGCCGGCACATTAATGTATGCATATTGAGTGGGGGCAGGGGGCCTGAGCAGAAGTGGCCTCACTTGTTTTCAGGTGTGTTTCACCAGTGTGAACTAATCTGAGCATTTTTTTTATCTAAGAAAAGTTAAGAAAATATGCCTCTGTCAGAGCCCCCCCCTTCTTTTCATAAAACTTCGCCAAAGCAGTGTTTTGCGGAAAGGCAATATGCAATTGTGGGCCACTTTTTTTTTGCGTGCCCGGGCCGATTTTTTATCCCAATCCAACCCTGCTGGCAATGCCAGGCACCAGGCATTTCCCCGGGAGTCTGGAAGGGTGGGGCCTAGTTTTGGGACAAGTGGCCGGTTTTGGTCTCAAATACCAAATTCAGCAGGCCACTACTCATTTTTCACCCTCACGGGGTATCTGGTGTCAGTGCTAGCTTTAGGGCAGAGCCATTCACACTCTGAAAGTCCAAGTCAGACCGTACCACCGTTGTCCATCTTTCCTTTCCAGGATGCTAGTTGTCATGAAAATAAAAGACAGCACACAAGAGGTCGCAGATGGCTGCCAGTCAACCTGCAACAGGCTGAGAATCGAGTGTGAATGACTATTACCAGGGCTTTAAGTGGGCCGGGTCTCCCCAGTGCTGAGCACCGGCAGTTTTTTAAAGGGGGCCTCGAAACGGGTCTCTATCGGGCTCCGTTTTGTGCCCTGGCACATCGATGTGCGCGTGCTCACACTGCTCACTTCTCACTAGTGGAGAAGTTACGGCATGACATCATGCCAGGTGAGCGTTGTAGGGGAAGGGAAATCCTTTAAAGAGAGCCATTTTCTCTCTATGGATTTCTCTTCTCTTTTTGAAACTCAGAGGCAGCAACATTGTCGTGGTGTCACCAGGGCTTTTAAAGGAAGCTTTTTCAATATTATGTACAAGCCAAAGTTGCTGCTTATTTATCTTATGCAACTAAGGGGAGAGGATGTGGTCTCACGGCTAGACTGTCGACTTTGGAGCTGAGAAGCCAAGGTTCGAGCCTCTCGGGGTCGACTCCACATCCTGTGATTCTGGGCAAATCACTTAATCTCCCCGTGCCTACCAAAGCGCTCCAATACCTTCGGGTCGAGTTCGCGCAATATAAATCTGCAGCAAAAAACAAAAAAAAACTAACAATCATTGACAAAGCCAATAGTCCTGACTTGTTGTAGGTATGATGTTACTTGTTGTTTCATATATCTGGATGCAATTACATAAACAGCAAAATACAAGTCGGGCGGCACACTATGCTAAGCATAGATTTTTAGCTTACTTGTTTTTAAGCCACGCCCTTAATTACACTGGCCACGCCCCTTTGAGAGAGCCCCCCCCCAGTTTTTTCATCCCACTTAAAGCCTTGACTATTACAGACTCCAGACCTCCACAAGCAGCTACGGCGAGTATGTGTGCCCAGTCACAGATACGCTCCTGAGCTATGGGGTGAGTGAAGCAGGCAGTGGCGGCTCCTCCATGGGGGCGTGGGGGCGTCGCCCCACTGCTTTTTCGCAGTGCGAGAAGGCAGAAACATAAAATGGTAAAACTACCATTTTATGTTTCTGCTTCTCGCACTGCGAGAAAGCAGAAGTGCCTGGAGTGCCTGGTTGTGGGCGGGCGGGAGGGTGGGCGGTCCTGCTCGAGGGCAGGGGGGGAGTGGCTTTGCCCACTGTTGTGGGTACTGACTGTTTGGCCGGCCCCGGGGCCGAACAAAGCAGTCATGCGCACTCCCTCTTTTTCTCTATGTAGGCTGCTGCATGCAGCCTACATAGAGAAAATGGCCCGGCTGGGGCGCTCTCCACTGCGCCTTACCAATCACAACGCTGCCATTGCAGCGTTGTGATTGGCTTAGGGCCGGGGAAGGAGGCTGCCTGCTGGCTGGTTCCTGTAGGAACACTGATCCGATTCCGGCTGCACCACCATTACACCGGCCAGGTGGCCAGGAGCGGAGCGGAGGCGGCGCGGTAAGTAACTTTTTATATTGTTATTCCCCACCCGCGGCTCCCCCCCTCCCGCGAGCCGGCCGGCCGCAGCTGACCGTCACCGTGTCTTTCCAAGTTTAAATTTTCCCCGATTTGCACATATCGTGGTGTGGGCTGGGCCGGTGTTTTACCTATCTTGGGCAGCTTTTATTTTGGTGTCCGACATCGACATGCTCATGTGGAGCTTATCTATTTTGTATTTGCCAGTCTGACTCTGATGTCGTTTGTGCGTGCATCTGTTTTGCCCACATTAATGTTTGGTAGCCGGAATGCAGGGAAGCTGCCTAATAATGGTCATAAAATTCCCTACAAGATCACTGGAAACTGCAGGAGTCGCAGCGCCGTCGAATGTAGGCCTGATTTGTGTTCAGCAGCCACCTGGGTTGGTGTTTACTGTTGTGCACTTGTTCCCAGATATTACCGAAAACAGCAAACACCGACTACAAAAGACAAATGCATGAGGTCTACCACTGTAAATTCATAGCTACATCATCACTGCGTGTCTCTACTGTTTACAAGTTCACATTTGCCCCAATTTGCACCTCATTGTCATCAATCATTTGGATCGGTTTTTAGCTATTCATTTTTTCTGTTCGCCAGTCTGACCAGCTGACCATGATGTTGTGCGTGCATCTGGTTTTCCCATCTAACACTTGGTTGCCGGAATGCGTGAAAGTGAAACTGCCTAATAATATCATCCCATACCTTGTAAAATTATAGCTACACCGTCACCGTGTTTACTCTGTCTTTATAAGTTCAAATTTGCATCCAGTCATGTGGGCCGGTTTATTAGCTATCTCGGGACCAGGGCAGCTTTTATTTTGGTGCTCACATGCTGCAGTGCTGGAGATTATTTATTGTGTGTTCGCCAGTCTGACCCTGACATTGTGCATCCGTTTCTCACATTAACGTTTGGTTGCCGGAATACGAAGTGTGTTTACTCGAGTGATTAGTGAAACTCCTTAATAAAGTCTGTTTCCAGGAAAAAACTTGTGACGTGATCTTTGCTTTCATTGGATGCGCATACGGCATAGGGACAGAGGATATAGGAGAGGGGCTTGGAGTCAAACGCTTTCTCTGTAACTGCCCAAAGGCACCTACCACCATTTTATACTACTGTGAGTTGCAGTAAGCAGTCCTCAGTGTGTCATGATGTATGCACCATAGAGCTGTGTTTTACATGCCATGTCATCCAGAGAAATCCACTTTCCAGGTTTGAAGGCTCTGATCTGAAAGAGTCAACATAAAAAAAGGAGCTGACAATTGAATTGTTGCAAAATGAGCATCCAGGAGTCAGGGTGAGTTGAGTTCCCAGGCATGTAATTCAGTTTTAATGTAGGTTGGCTCTAGAGGCGATCTCAGTACAGGGTTTAGTGCAGGGTGTCTGCGCACATCACAGGTTCCAGTAAGAGACAGATGTTACTTAACTATGCACAACATTTCTCTGGCCTCTACATTGAGACCCAGATGGCCATTACTTCCCCAAAAGTCTCAAACATTATTATCATATGAAATCTCTTTACTGATGTCATAACTACACTTTAATAGTTGTTTTTTTAACCTTCTCGCTTTCTCAAATATGCTTGAAAATACACCATTAACCCACTCTTTTTTTCAAAACATTTTCGGAGGGAGAACCCTCCCGAACCCCCTTTGCTCACCACTGGGCACTCAATCTGAACTTTTACGCCTCACCACTTTCAAATGTCACCAGCCGCCACTGGAAGCAGGGCCCATTCGGGATGGGTCCGCCACTGGGTTCCCGCTGATGGACGGCTTTTCAAAGGGAGCATGCGCAGGTTGTACTCACTTGCAAGAGCTTCGTTGCTTCCTGGGCAGTGGGGAACAGAAGAGTTACGTAATCCCTGGTTTGGGGTCACTCTGTGACATTCAAGTAATAACGGCTTATGGCTGGAATTGCTGCTGGGTGGGAGGGGGCCAAGCACTGCACTGTCTGGGCCACCATACCTGGCCTCAGTGGCGGCTCCTCCATAGGGGCGTCGGGGCGTTGCCCCACTGCTCTCGCAGTGCGAGAAGCAGATAACATAAAATGGTAAAACTACCATTTTATGTTATCTGCTTCTCGCACTGCGTGAAAGCTGGAGTGCCTGGTTGTGGGAGGGCGGGTGGACGGTCCTGCTCGAGGGCAGGGGGGAGTGGCTTACCCACTGTTGTGGGTACTGACTGTCTGGTCGGCCCCAGGGCCGACCAACCCAGTCATGCGCACTCCCTTTTTCTCTATGTAGGCTGCTGCTTGCAGCCTACATAGAGAAAATGGCCCGGCTGGGGCCCTCTCCGCTTGCGCCTCACCAATCAGTTGTGATTGGCTTAGGGCCGGGAAAGGAGGCTGTCTGCTGGCTGCTTCCTGTTCCTGTCCTGCAGGAAAGCAGCGGGAACACGCGGGACCCCCGGACCCGAATGCTGTCCACAGAACATTAAAACAAAAACAGTACCTGAACTGTGCCCCAGTATAAAGACGGTCAAGTCTTAAGAGTACATGCGCCGGCACCTTCCTTAAGTAAGGCGTGTCGTCCTGCTGGCTCCTCTCCAACTGTGGATTGCAGGGCACATAGTGTCGCTGGTAACGACACAACAGGAAACCCCAGGTTGTGTGCTGTGTCTTCTTTCTTGAAAATTGTCGCCAAAATCTGCACCATCGCCACACCGGCCAGGAGCGGAGGCGGCGCCGGCGGTAAGGTAGGTTTTTAATTTTTTTTTATTATTGTTACTCTCCCACCCGCGAACACCCACGCCCCCCCCTCCCTCCAGCGAGCATGCCGGTCGCGGCTGCCTGCTGCCAACAAACTCAGAATCAAAGGAGTCACCCAAGGTGGAAAGAACGAGGGGAGACCTCCGCTCCTCTACAAAGAATCAAAACAACTTCTGAACCAAAACAAAGCACCCACGAACTTGCACAGGTGCTTCTTACAGCGTCTCCCGCGCGGGCTCCGGGAGGGGAGTGCAGAGGCGGGTAAGGAGCGATGCATGTTCCTTCTTGTGTCCGTGTGCAGGTGTGAATGTATGTGGGCTGGAAAGAGGACGGGCTTTTGCGGTGGCGTGTGGGCTTGTGGTGCTACAGGCTGGCGTTAGTGGTCGTAATACAGCCCCACAAGTGTGTGTCACGTAAAGCTGATTTGTCGGTGTTGTCTCGTTTGAAAAGGGGCCAAGCGGCACTTTACTGGTAAATAGCAGACCAAGATATAATGAAAACCTGCCCAAAGAAATATGGCATGAGACGTAAAGGTGGGCTGGTGTTTCCCTAACTTCACCCAGAAATGTGGTCTCCATTTGAAAATAAAGGCTTTGTTCGCCGGAACACTTATTCTCTGGGTTTTATTCAGAAGCCCCTCGCACACCACACAAGAGCAAGTGCACAGAAAAGTTGTAAACAATGGCTTCGCCAAGAGGAAATTGGACTCCTTTGTAGCCAAAGTTCAGCGTTGATGAATTTAGACACCATGAAAAAGAGGAATTTGTAATTAAAAGGAGCGAAAACTCCTTTCTTGGGGTCAGAAAGTAGAATTTGGTTTCTCCAAACCCGAAGATGCAATTATTTCGCATTTTCTAACGATAACGATAAAAACTTGCATAGCAAAAAGAAAAGCTGTAAACTATAAGGTCATTCAGAAATGTATTAATTAGAAGCAATGCACGTGTGCTAATGAGAGCTATGCGTAGGTATGGTGAATCTGCATACATGTATGTATATTATATGGGTGTGTATAGCTTTATTTGTGTATATATCTCTCAATACTTTGTCTCAATATACATATACGTGATTCAAATGTATAGTAATTATACATTTTGCGCAATTCATACACATATATCACCCGGGCTGGCAAGGGCAATGTTGGGGGTTGCAAAGGTCAAGCAGGGTTAGTACCTGCTACGACTAGCATCCTTATTGATGTCAGAGAGTCTTTATTTATCTCAAGTATTCCTGTAGCAGGACAGTGCATCCCAGTTACCTGAAGTTCAAGCAATGGGTTTCATATTAAAGGTGATACAGGACTTGTCAAAGTTTTGCTTACATAGCATTTTGCTTGTTGGTGCTGCATAGCATTGGCAAAGTGGTCTGACAACAGCAATAGGTCAACAAGAGTGAGACTTCTTGGCTTTGCCAATGCAGGTTAACACAGCCTTTTTCTTTGTTTACTTAGTTGGGGCCATTAAGACGTTCTACAATATATTTACAAGTACTTGGTTCTCACATCTATTTTTCAAGGTAATTACAGCAAAGAGGAGGAAAAATTCCATCTTTAAGAGACAGCTAATTACATGTTTTAAGGTCTACTTCTCATTGCTACTTCTAATTACTTTATTCCAACTTGACTTCATGTGTTGGGTCATTTAAATGTATTATTAATATTTTAATTTCTCAACTTTGCTTGAAAATGCACCATTTGCCCACTCTTTTTTCAAAATTTTCTCGTGGGGATAAATCCCCCCCCCGAAACCCCCGTAGGTTGTTCAGGCTCGCGCGCTCGCCACAGTGCTATACAACAATTATTTTACGCCTCACCACTTTCAAATGTCACCAGCCGCCACTGCCTGGCCTCCGAAACCGAGGAGGCTTGCACCGCCGACGACAACCTGCACGTCAAGAAAGCACACGGACCTTGCCACAAAGCCCTTCATCCTCCCGGAATGCGCTATGTAAATGCCATAACGGTCCTTTCGGGTTCGGAGGAATATTTGGCAGAAACGTTTTTCGTATTAAAGTGCAGAAACTCCAACAAGAGTAAGTGGGAGAGTGATAAAGTACGCTGTTTTCACAATAAATCTCTCTTTCAAATGTCAGATTTTGGCCAGAATGCCTGTGAGTAATGCTTGGGGTGCTGATGAAAATTCTGACCTTTACTACATTCCATGCAATCTTCTCTTTCATGTGCCATCCTTTCCTAAACCTGCACTGCTCCGCCAATTCAATTCTAGGCACCTTAGCAGGAATGTGCTCATGATCTCAACACCCCTTAGTCCTGAAACACTTCCTGGCAAGTCCATGAGCTCTGTACTTCGGGTGCACCCCCTTAAAGCAGTTTTCTCTTTTACGTTCCACTGAGTGAGTAAGGCAAAAAAAATCGCTGAACTAATTTCCCCAGGTCAGAGTCTCTGCCCAGCACATTTCAAGAATTTGAACTTTGGCTCCCCTGCAACCTACTGTACCTTCCGCTCTCAACGCGAGGGGAGAACCGGTAAGGATGTAGGGTCCGATGACTGCAGAGCCCCCAGAGGTAAGATTATAGATTTCTGATGATTAATCCAGAGACCTGAGACCTCTCCAAACCTATCTAAAATGCCTAATAATAGGGAAAGTGAATGTTGTGACGTAGACAAATACAAGAGCGTGCCGTCCGAGTACAGGGAGACAAGATGAGTAGTGGCCCCACTGCAATCCCCCAGGGAGCAAGCTCTGACAGAACCGAGGACTTAACCCCATTGCACTCATGACCTGCATCCAGTACGGCCACTCCACAGTATTGAAGGCCTTCGCTATATCTATCTAAACAATGGCAAGGTCATCCTCCCTGTGCTCCACCTTATTCATGTAGGACATGGGTGAGCCGCCTTAAACTCATGGTAGTGTTGCGACCGGGAATAAATCCACATTGGTCCTCATGGACCAACAGATGCATGACGGGGCCAAGTCGAAGGCCGACAGCCTTACAGAGGATTTTGTCCTTGTTAGTCATGGACTAAGGTCTATAGGAAGAGAGATCTGAGCTGGGAAACCCCGGTTCACGCATCATGGAGATATACCACTCCCGCATAGATTCAGGGAGGAGCCCGACACTATGTGCCTCGAGGTCCACCTCCAGCAGATGCTCAGCAAGGGAGGGAGAGAGAGCCTGGTAAAACTGCTGGCAGGCCATCACCACCCAGGGATCAGTGTTGGTTCTTAGTTTAAACAACAAGTTAAATCAGCAATGTTAATTAAAAAATTAAGCAACAGGTGCTGATTGAGAAATGTCATTAGCCTGAAATCTCACTACTATTGTTTTTTGTTGATGACTCAGCTGAAGGGGCAGCAAGCTGGGCCATACATGTAGGTCTAAATCTACCTATCTGACGTCAAATGTGCATGGATGGTGTGGTGGATGAAGCTGAAGGTACTCTGGATGGAGTTGTGCACTCCCTGACAACAAACTGTCATCTGAGACAGTACCATCTCCTACCTCTTCAGCAACTTTCCAAGTAAAGGCGTCATTGCGTGTGCCTGACCTTGTACCATTTCTCAGATTAAGGTAATTTTGGATCCTGTATTGAGGGCTAGCACCTGCAACCATGCTTGCTATCTCTGTTTTTCTCTGCGCACCCCTGTGCTTTCCTCTTGTCTGCATAGAATGTTTCTAATTCCAGGCACGGCACACAAACCTTCTGACTGTTTGAATAATTAATTGTTGAATCCTCTTGCCCTTTCACAAGAATGGTGCTCCCCAATGCCAGGTCGTGATCAGATGCGATTTGCATAGCACTGTATCATTCTTCTCGTGCATAAGTACCATTTGAATCATGTTCAGTGGTCATATGTGGTGGGTTTCAATCTGTGACTCAAAAGCACCTACTGGGTGATTTGGTCTTTCAATGGGGACTACCTGTTCACACTCAACAGGCAATAGAACCCTGTTCTCAGGCCTGATGTGAGGCTCAACCTCAGGCGTGACTTATAGAGAAACAACTGTAGTTATTTGTATTGGTCCATGAGTGTATTAGCTGCTGGTTTAGCCTTGTAATGATGAGGTTGCTCTTGTATTACTTTCACTCATTGTTGGTAACAGCAGCATTGGTGTGTCTGTTAGTATTTACAAGGTTGACATCATTGCTGCTTTTAGGGTTCTGACATCATTTTTCTTTGATGTCCCATGCGTGACTCTTGTTGCATGATCATATTTAGTTTCATCAATCTGTGATGGCACATGGGGAGTTGGCTTGCTGTCTGTTAAGGCTGCTTGCTTAGGATGGTTGAATGTATGTGTTTTGTCTGAACCTTCTCCCATTGATGGTATAGAAAGAGGTGCTGTCACAGACATGTAGGTCTTTGATGGCTTGATGGATACTGATTTGCTGGTAAATAATGTAGGTTCCTTTGATTTGGCTTCACCATACCACGTTGTGGCTTTTGTGTTCTTTGAATTGGGGTTTGGTTCTGAGGCTGCTGAAGGTTTTTTAGATGTGAAGAATATGTGGGCTCATCCACGTCTGGTCATTTTGGATTCAGACGTGGTGATGATCATGCCATGTTGTTATATGGATTTCGGTAGCCATTGTACAAGTCATCAGTTAAGCCATGCTTTCCCAATATATATGGGCACACAGATGTTGATGTTTGCATTACGTTTACACTATGATACCTCCAAGATAAACTTAAGGTACCACGGTGATTATTAGTAGGCCTCTTGTCTGCACCTGGTTTGGTGCAACAATGAGACAGTGGCCTGCACATTATCTAGAATTTTTGTGGGGGAAAAGGGGCTTTGGATTACATGAATCCTGTTGTTCACTATAATGATATTCCTCTTTTGGGGGAGAATACAATGGGTGTGTGTTATGTACACTTTTTTATTCACACATATGCAGACCATCAACATCTCTACATATGCCCCATGGTAAGAAAGGCATGTTTAATAAAAGTGTTGCTAAATAAATGTACTCTTTTGTTACAGTTTGGTGCTACTAGATTCAAATTTTAAAATGGCTTCCCTCCTTCTTTTCCTCTTCCACCAACCTCAAGGTCTCCTCTGATGCCCCATACTGATGACATGTCCATGGTACTCAGTACTTTTCCTCCACTGCTTTAGTTGAATTTCAGGTGGTGGACCACTCCGTATAGCCATGCTATCTTTATGCTGGGCAACAATAACTCTTTACTTCTTTACATGTTTTCTTTGTACATTTTACTTCCCCTTAGAAAGCTCAGGGATGTCCCTCTAAAAATGCATGTGTTTTTTGAGGGGGCATCTTCAGCAATAGATGCCCCACGAGTCAGTCATCGTTTTAATAACTTCTTCTGCTAAGACCTCAAATGAAGAATTTCAGAATTTATATTTTCAAATCCTGCTGGGGTTTATGATGGCTGTTTGGCACATGGTTCGTGCCTTGGTGTTGAAGCCCACCAATGCAATTTGGTGATGAATCCGGTCAAAAATATGTCTTTGTGCTGCTCTCCAGGTTTCATGTTGTTTATATTTCCTGTTTCTCGTGTACCAACCAGCATATATGCCACTTGACAGGGTTTAAAAGCAATTGTTGGACTCCTCATAGTCTTGTGCTGACTGAAAAGCACAAAACAGCAACTCCTCAGTTATCTGCGCATGCCCGAAATACAGGTAGCGATAAATATCGACCATCATTATTTGTCATACCCCATAGAATACAAACATGTGATCTTTTTTCATGCAATAATTTTTGCATATTAAAATTGAATGCATTTCGTAAATACAAAATGTGGCACGGCTGTTAACCTAAGGAATCTGTAAATCCTGGATGTGGTAAATGTCACCCTTTTACTGCTAAACTCATAAAAAGGGCTTAAGTGTACTTTTGCTTGTTTTGCTTTCACCATAACAAGTACGGACATAAAAGTCACGGCATGCTAAATTCTCTTGCAAAAAACATCCCAGGATTAGCTGAAGGATGGGAAACGGCAGTACTGCTTTCCTAATTACCCCCGAGTATCTAAGAGTTGATTGGGTGGGTGGATTATTAGTCAGGCGCGTGACCCCAGTACAGGCTGGTGCACACCCTCATTGAGTCACAAGTACAGGTAGGCCCGCGTGCCCACTCAGCAAAAGAAGGTTTGCTTACGTGCTGGAGACAACATAGCAAGAAAGAAGCAAGCAGTTTTAAACTGCCCTCCATGTTTAAGGGCACGTGCACCGCTTACGAGTGGGACATGGGCTTAAGGCCCCCACAACGGTGGGAGCGGTGTGTGGCTGCAGTAAATCTCAGAGGGACCTTCCCCTCCCCCCCGGCCCCCACCCAGAGATTACAGGGAGGTTTCAGATTTGCTTTCTGTGCTGACATTGTCTTTGCATGCACACCTCAAGCCAGCTGTTAGTGACACCCAAATGTGGGGATGTAGTCTGTGGTTTTCTTTGTCCGGAATCAAAGGTCACCACCAGTGGGAGAAATGTGCGCCATCTCCAGAGAAGTACACAATTTGCAGTTTTTTCAAGGGCCTTTTCACCAATTTACTAGTGCTGGTGATACTGCACTGGCGCACAGGCACATCTGTTCAATCCGTTGCAAGGGCCACACTCCCAATGAAACAAGGGCACAGCGTCGTGACAGTGTCTGGGTGCAAAACGTGCTCCCCGCAATGGATATTCAAGCAGCGACTGACTGCACAAGGCTCCGCGGACCCCCTCTTTAATACCGAAATGTTTGAGAGCCTGCCCTGAGATGTGGTCCTAAGGACGCTGCCCTGAGGCGGTACTTCTAGAATACTTCCCAGACTCCCCTGTATCCTCTTTCAGCTATTTCTCAAGAAATGTAGTGAGTAAAATATGACACTGGGCAGACAAATCGCATGATTTAGTTTCAGCGGACATGGTATATATACTAGGAAGACACGACGCATAACTTTTACAGCAGGCCTGGAAAAAGGAGGCCCTCTGGCTAGAATCTCAGCTGCGGTTTTTCTGAACTCGGACAGATTTGCAGAAACTTTTAAACACTCAAGGGATCACCCCACCTCCCAATGCAGCAGGTGGAGGCCTACAAGGGGCAGATGTATTCGATGTCTGGCAGACTCTCCTGTGAGAGAATTTCTCTACTGGTTTAGGTATTCTTTTCAACAAAATGTTACAGGGTTATGTTTCCAATAACCCCACTCCACATTCTCAGCATACAAGCTACGTAAATTACCTCAAATGTAATTACTTGTATGTAAATGGATCTTATGTGGATATCTTGAAATCTGCCTTGGCCCTCGTGGAATATATGTGTATAGATTTGCCGTCTAGACAGGAATGGTGCACAGATTTTCAGCACCCAAGGCAAAAGGTTGAGAAAAGGCTGTTTGTGGCTCCTAGCCCCAAACTAACGTCTCTCATTGCCGCCACCCACCCCCATTAGGGCCAGCATGATAAATGAAAGCAGCCCTCGCAAACAATATTTAAACCAGTCCTGCTCTCTTACTGTCTCTTTCTTTCCTTTGTCTTTCTTTCCAATCCCTCTCGTCCTTTGCCTGCTATGCCTCTTGTTATTATCCCAATAGGCAGAAGCGTCCACCTTCAATAACCGGCCTCCATTGGCTCCGGCACTCCACCCTCACCCCAGAAATGCCTGATGAAATACTTGGCCAGTCCAGCTCTGCTCCCCATCTTCACACTGGCTGCCATTAGCGTGTGAGCTTGTTTTCTTAGCTCTCAGAGGTCTGAATGGGGCACATGTTGCAGAGACTCAGTGGCATCTTAAGGATTTGTGGTGCCCTAGGCAAGTTATATTTTGTGTCACCCTATTTGGCGCAACTTTGAATTTATCACTCCTTTTCTGCTCATTCAAGCCCTCGAGATGCGAGACAATTTTCAAGTAGGTGCCTGGTATCCGCCAGTCCAATAGTATCTAAAAAAAAGCTTGAACAAGCATTGATAAAGCCATTTCCTTTTGAGTTTGGAACAATTTATGTAGAATTCAGTGTCCAAGCTGTTTGTTACTTTCATTACAGGAAAAAACACTAAGGATGACTTGTTTGATGTTTAATGGACTAGTGCATATTATTAAAGTAAGACATATGCACATAGTAATTGAAAGTGTTGGTTTAGTTGCCTAATATTTGTAATCACAAATATGTATCCTCCTGCACTACCAGTGTTCTTGTTGTAACAGTTAAAAACAAAGCACTTTTCTGAGGGTTTTTACCATTCCATGGGTAAAAATGTAATAACTTTCTCCCAAAGCAACTTCCTGTGCTTTGCCCTCTTCTCTTTATATATGTGCACTTCTCTGGTTAGACGATTACATGTGAGCTTGATGAGTTAGAGAAATAGGACCGGACAGGATACAAGAGATGGAAAGGGCCTGAAAACAAACAGTTTAGCGAGATATGTGAATGAGAGGGAGAAGGAGTACTAATAGAGATGATGTAGAACAATATATGATGTAGGGAGATAAATAAAGTACATAACGGTGATGTAAGTCGAAGGACAGATAAGGAGAGATAGAAAGAGGCTGATGTAGGTGAAGAGAGGCAAAGAACTAAGTAAGCGAGAGACAGCGATAGGGAGAAGGATATGTAGAGGGAGGCAGGTGTAAGGTGTAGAGAGAGGTAATGTAGAAAAAGAGTGAATTGGAGAGAGTTAAAGGCAGCGGGAAGTAGACGTATACATAGAGACTTGAGGATATAGAAAAAGATGCATAGTAGAGAGACCAAAATGAGAATACATATAGAAAGAGAACAAAATGAGAACACGTATAGAAAACGGGTCAGGTAAACAGAGTAACAGTGAAGAGAGAAAGGTAGAGAGAGGAGTGAATGGTATAAAAAGAAATGTGTTGAACGAAAAGAGCAATTTGGCATAGAAGAAAGAGAGATGAGGTTTATACAAAGGTAGGGAGTTGTAAGATCGAAAAAGAGAAAGAGATCGTGAGGTAGCATGATCAATACAGAAAGATGAGGGGAGAGAGAGTTGAGGTGGAAGGGGTGAGTTGAAATGGAGAAGGTGGCCTAAAGAGCGATATATGTTTGTGTGTGTGAAGTAGACAGAGAGAGAGTGGGGCAAAGGAGTTGATGAGAAAAAGAGGGAAAGAAATAGAGGTAGCCAGAAAGCAACATGATATTTAGAGAGGTGATGGAAAGAAAAAAGAGGTAAACAAGAGAAAGAGGAGGCAGAGAGGTGAGGTAGTGAAATAATGGTGAGGTAAATTGAAAGATTTGGAGTTGACAGAGAGTTGGGGCACAAAGAGATGAAATAGTGAGGGAGCTGTGAGTTAGAAACAGAAATGAGAGAGAAATGAGATAGAGCGTGAGGGTGTGGTGAGGTAGGGAAATGCCTGAAGAAGCAGTAGTGAGAGGTAAGGTAGTAGAGACATTGAGAGAGAGATAGAGAGGTGAGATAAGTTAGAGATGAGGTTCTGTAAGAAGTGAAGTAGATGGAGGAAAGATACAGGGAGGTTAGATGGAGAAAGGGTAGTGAGATACAGTCAAACAGATAAGGTCGAGAAAAAGTTGAGTAAAGAGAGAGCGGATCGTGAGCAATAGATATAGGCACAGAAAGGGAAGGAGTGACATGGTCATGAGAGACAGGTAGAGAGAGATGAAGTCAGTTGAGGATATTGACTATATTAAGATAGAGGTGAGGTAGAGAGAGCTGCCCCAGTTATAGAGAGAGAGAGAGGGGGGGGGGGATGACAGTACATAGAGAAGTAGAAATAGAGAGAAAGGTTCAGAATGTAGGCTAAGGGAGAAGAGGTGAGCTGAAGTAGAGAGAAATGACACAGAAAGATTATTTTTCAATTTAATTGCCCTCAACTGAGAATGCGAGGGTTAAAGCTGGACAGGTAAGGCGTGCACAGTGGGGGGAAGATTTATTTTTTAAATCAATTCAGGAAAGCAACCAAAGTTGCTGCACTGAGTTGCGTAATGGGGATTAGGTTACGCAGACACACATTTATTTAAAAAAAGGGTTTGCTGGTGATCACTACCCCTGCGCTAGTGCACAACCTCTGCAGTATGGTGCAGAGATGTGTTTGTGTAGTCTAGCATAGAATTTGTACTCCAAACATACACTTCCGGAACAAAATAGTATGCTTAGAGAAATTCATGTACATTCCACACACTGGAAATGTGTTGTACAGTGTGGCACACATGCAGTGTGTGGAATGTATCCAGAAATGAAAATATTTCTTCTTAGTAGGGCCTAATTCATTTTTTGTCAAAAACTTTGGGTGCTTGTGATAATTCGTCCAAGAAACGCTCCCTTGATGGATAGGGGCATAAAGCAGCGCTGAGAAAATGGCACCTTTCCAAAATAACTTTTGGGCTGGAATGTAAATATCCTTGCAATAGTTTGAGCTGCTTTGCATTACTTTGTGTGACTTTGCCCAGAGCAAACCCTCAGTAAATTCGACACTACATTTCTATTACGTATGCTCAGATGGTAAACTAGAAAAAGAGGCTGTTTTTTATGAGTGACGGTATTATGGCAGGAATTTCGGCAATCACCCACTTTGCTCATTCCTTAAATGTCTCTTTTTACTCTATATGATTTATTTTGACATCTTTTAACAGAGCTGAAGCATAGTGGTATCCAAGCGAAGAAGTTATAGCACGCGACGCGGTGTCATAACTAATTTACTCCTTTTATTGACCTCGGAAAGGTGGAAGGCTGAGTACTACTGGCGGAATCCCTCCAATCTCTGATTGGCAGTTTGCACATTCCCAGCAGGCGAATAGCCCAGTAAAGCTACTAGTAACACAGTCGCGTGTGAATTCAGAATCCCCGAATACCCACCACGGCTGAGGGCGACAGGCAAAGGCAGCCCCTGCCCTGCCGGACCCCCGAGGGGTCGGCAGAGACTTCATCCCCTGCTTTCTGACAGCAGACGCTATCAGACTTCCAGGATATGGGCTGGAAATGTTCAAGAGGAAGTTCCCGGCTGCGCCAGGGGCGCTCCCTCGGTATGCAGAAACAGACACTTCCCTCGCCGCACCGTGCTCTTCCCTCCTCCCTGTTCCTAGTTGTTATGCAGTGAGATTTTAGCAGTTACAGTTCGAAGACAAATTTGCAGCTGTGTTTTTAATCCCATTCACGCCAAACGCATGAACAGCCCAATTCAGAGCAGAGACACTCAAATAAAGAGCTCTATATGACAATTCACAGCATTTATTTATCAAGCATGGCGCAAAGCTAAAGATTTGAATAAAAAGCTTTTAAAGTGTTTTTTATGCTGCAATCAACTTCCAGCTGATTGCACGTTCATTCTGACTGTGGAGGTCACTCAAACCTGCGTTTTCAAGTTCTCACTGTGTGTAATCAACCCATCGTCTGTAGACTCAGCCTCGCTGTGTGTGATATCAGTCCTATGTCACTCCGTGTGACGCTTAGTCCTAAATCCCAGGTTCTACCTATCTGTGTGATTTTCATTCGTAGGTGGCTAGATCCTAAGGTTCTACCTCGCTGTGTGCAACATTAAGTGCCTCGTTTATGTTTTGGCGGGCATGCCTCAAGAGGCTGGAGCTGTGGAGGCACGACCTGGTGCAACCACAGTTTTCCACCAAATCAGGAGTTTGCCCCTTGTTAACTTCCCAGCATGGTGGGAGCAGTTTCCACAAACAATGATCATTAGCCACCCTTAACGTGGTGGCATGTGTGGGTTGTCGCCGTTTTTTGCTTTTCAAACACAAATTCCCTAAGTGGTCCCAACCCCTGAACTCGTGGGAGTTTGTACCACCAATTGTTTATTTCAGTACAGGCATGCTTTTGGACGTCATGACAGCCAGCAGCAAAGGTTGGAGGATAGTGTTTCTGAGGACGGGGCACATTATGGCTCAGTCATCACCCAATCAATCAGGATTTATAAAGTGCGGTTAATCACCCTATAGGGTATACAGGCGCTTGCAGGTCCCAGAGGCTTATTCGAACAGCCAGGTCTTGAGGGCCATTCGGAATTCTGGAAGTGGAGTGATGGTCCGGAGTTGCGTGGGAAGGCTGTTCCAGGTCTGTGCTGCAATGTGGGAGAAGGAGCATCCTCCACTTCTGCTTCGGTAGATGCGGGGAGTATGGGCAAGTGAAAGGGGGGAAGAGCGTAGTCTTCTCGACGGTTGGTGGAAGTTCAGGCGGTGGTTAATGTATGCAGGTCCTTGGTTGTTTAGAGCCTTGTGTGCGTGGGTCAGCAGCTTGAGTTAGCATCTCTTCTGTACGGGGAGTCAGTGGAGTTGTCTGAGGTGGGGTGTGATGTGGGTTCGTTGGGGAAGGCCGAGGAGAAGTCTGGCTGCGGCGTTCTGAATGGCTATCAGAAACTAAATCAGTAACCAGGGGAAAGAAGGAACTACTAGGTCACACCCTCCTCCATAAATAACAGACAAGGACTGCCCTAATTAAAAAGGCCCTTCACAAATGTAACTAAAAATAATTGTTTTAAAGGACGAGCGCCCTCACTCACCCAGAGGTCGTATGCTTCATCAATGGCTCCTCCTCACAAAGGTGGAACTTCCACCGGTGTGGACTCTGTTTTTTAGAATGCAGGGGAGCGCTTGAGGATAAGATGAGGGAAAAGTAAAGCTCAATCATTTGGTATTGGCTTGATTTTTAGTGTGTTAGAGAGGATAGAGCCGAAATTAGTGGAAATGTTACCTTTACAAGGTAGAGCCGAGGAGCCCAATGATGAAGTATGCCACGTCCAGGTGAGGTTTCTAGTCGTTTCTTTTTTTTAAACATCCATTTTTATTTTAATAGTTAATACATTACAGGTAATGCTTGACAAGATACATAATTTAACGTAGCAGAATACATTTAAACATCTGCATTAGAATGTACATATATAGTGGTGAAGAAATTGCATATTATTAGTCAACGGAATATAAACAAGCACAAGAAAAGCCAGCAGGTCTTGTCTCTGCAAGAATTAATGGCTTTGCCAACATCTTTTAGCCATGTTGTACAGCAGGGTGGCTGTGCATCATGGCTAAAAGTTAGAAAAAAGGGCTATGACGTGGCCAGCACTGCTGCCACAACATAGCACTTTTTTTCAGGTAGGATGGGCAAGCAAGGACAGGAGAATGGTTTGGGGTGCGGGTAAGCAACGACGGTAAGCGGTGAAGGGACAGAGCAGCAACATGGAGAAGGGGTGGGTGGGTTTTGGAAGAAGCAACATGGAGAAGGGGTTAGTGGAAGGGGGAAGATGCACCACGTACAATTTGGAAGTGGGAGGGGGACAAGAAATAGTACCTTAATCACAGTGTGAGCAGCGACGGGCAATAATCAAGAAGAAGGAATCTGTGTTTTGTCCATGCTCCACAGAAAGAAAAGGAAGTGGCTCCCACACACGCTGGCCAATCAGGATGCAGCACAGAAGAGTGACAATGAAGCCAACAAACAGTAAATAAGGGGTAGGCTCCAAGCTCTTTATTGTAAACAATGACTTTCACTGTGACAGCCCATGCGCAGTCAGCAGGCGAGACCTAAAAATGGGTCCTTCTCAGTGTGAACTGAAACTTATGAGGTCTTTTTTGCTACTCCATTTAGTGCCTTTAATTTGCATTACAGAGCCCCATATTTAAGTCCCAATAATATCACACAGGTATCTTCCCACCCCGGGCATATAATAGAAAATAATTCACTGTTAATGCAACAACCACATGTGGGGCTCAGCGCCGGTCCATCAAATGTCACCATATTGTACATCAAGCATAAATGATACTTGTTACAAGTAGGTGCATGCTGGGGTAGCAGCTCACCTCTCCCAAAACAGTGCTCCTAAAACCTAGCTAACTGGCACATACTGTAGGGTGCAGTTTCTAGGGGTTCCATCAATGGTCCATTATTGACTATATACTTTCAACAGATATCTTCTATTAGAGACTACCATGCTCTAGAAAATTCTATTTTCCCTCTACATCTTTTAGCCTTGTGTATTAATACTATAATCTCAGATTCTGCCCATTTTACAATGCCCTTTTTCCAATGGTTCAGAGTCAGGCCTATTGGTGATTTCTAGTTTCGTATTTTTTGTCTCTTGGCAAGGATCACATCCAAATCCCTAAAAAGTTCCCCAATTTTACTATCCCCTTTTGTGTCTATGTTTGTAAGCCACTTCAGCTGCCTGCGTGGGGTAGTGTAGTGAAGCCTTGCAGTGGTATCTTAGGTGAGTATATGGACATTGTTCTTGTTTCTTGTAGGCTCTATAAACCGCAGTATTGCTGCATTTAGCAATACCTGCTAATCCTCAATTTTCTGCCAAGGTTCAACAGCAATTGTATTAACAGCTGTAAGGGAGGTCCCTCTCGTCCGCCTCCACCTCTTCGGCAATTTCCGCAGCCACACACCTGACATTCCACTGAAGTTGGGCCACCAGGTAATATGTCTTGATATTAGGTGCAGCTGCGACAGTCCACTGTCATTCAATGGGCGCTGTAGCTTAGTGAGTGCCACTCTACCTACCCTAACACTTGCAGTGGGTTCATTATATAGCATCTCAGTCTATTTGTGAAACGCTTGGCCTAGACCCAATCTATCCATGAAACTATATAAGTATTTCCATTAGAAGCTATCTAAAGCTTTTTATATATCTACTGGTATCACTAGAATTTCATCCTAAACATTAGGCGCCTCTTTAAATATACCTCTATGTCTTCGCATATTAATTGAGGTATTACGGGCCAGGATAAACCCAGTTTGGTGTGGGTGAGTCAGCATCAACATGTAGGGTAATTGCCTCCCAGCCAGTACTTTATATTTTAAAATCAACGTTCAACATTGAAAGAGGTCAGTGGGCTATCTTTTCTACCAATCCACTTGATATTTCCCTGCAAGCTTTGCTGCCAGTTAGTCTAAGTACGCAGTGTGAAAATCAACTGACAGACCATTGGTGCGCTAGTCTTGACAGAGGTAGCCACTCTAGAAACTTCTTCATATTCTCCTCTGCATCTTTCAATCTGCTAGTATCAGTGTAGTAACGTTGAAAAACCTCATTTTTATCTCTTGTGTATGAACAGAGAGGCCCTGGCCATTTACAATACCTATTATTTGCGAGCCTCGCTTTTGAGGGTTTGCCAACCAAGCCAACAACCTCCCTGCTTTGTCCCTTTTCCAATGCGCCCTCACCATATACTCCAGTCAAAACAGCGTAGTCTTTCCACCTTCTCAGCAAGCTTTTCTTTTGCTTCCATCAACACGGGTTGGAGGTCCACATTCCCAGTTCTACTTTTCTCTAGTTGGCTGGGTGCTCCGTCATGTGTCTGGACCTCGTGCTCCACACTGTTTCAGCAATGCATTGGCCCCTGACCGCAGTCTTAAAAACCTCCCACTCTTGCAAGGCTCACAATGCGGTAGCCTCACTCTCTGCAAGTAATTTTGAATACGCTTCCCCTATACATTATTTCAAGGCCGAATCCTCTACATTTTCTACCCGTAATCTCAAACTCAGAAACAGTGTGCTTAATCTTACACATGCCAGTGTAATAAGAATAGAGTTATGATCTGACAAGGTTCTAGTCAGATACTCACTATGCACCACCTCCCCATGCATGTCTGCTGTGCAGAGAATGTGTCCAATTAGATGAGCAGAGCCGAGAAGCAAGAGTAGTTGCATATTGCGGTGTGATTAACTCTCCATAATTCGACCACTCCATACTGCACCTGCCAATTATGTGTTTTTTTGCTAGCCATGTGTTAAATGAGTGTTGGAGGGGAGGGTGTGATCTAACTAAAATTGTGTCAGTCACACAATTAAAATCCCCCCTGATCATGACTGAGTGTGGCATGTAGGGCACTATTACTTCTGACATCTTATCCAAAACTCCCACCTGATCTGAGTAAGGGGCTTATATATTCGTTATGGTTATGTCCTGGCCACTGAGTTAGGTGCTTATTACCACATGCATACCTTCTTTATCTCTCCTTTCAGGTAATACTGAAAAGGGATCCAGTAGCGGCCCGTGGAGGGAGTGCCGCGGGCAGGGGAGGGGTAGGGTGGGGGTAGTAAACTCCGGTCACGGCCGACCGGAGTAATGGTAACAAATAAATAAATAAAACGAATTTCGTTGCGCGCGCTGAAACGCCAAATGCGTTTCAGCGCGCAATGAAATTCGTTTTATTTATTTGTTTACTCCGGTCGGCCGTGACCAGAGTTTACTACCCCCCACCCTACCCCTCCCCGCCCCACCGCCCCGCGGCACTCCCTCCACGGGCCGCTACTGAAGGGATCCCTGGTAGGATCTCGTCCTTTTAAATAAATGCTTCATTTACTTGCAGTTACATTGCCAAATGTCCTTTCTAGTTAGGTTTTCTTTGTTTGTCAGCCATCAGAAAAACAGCACTTCCTTTAATTGAAGTGGGGGAATCAAAAGGATGGTGGACTGGCATTCTCCAATTTTTTGAGAATAGTTCATTACAGCCAACTTACAGATGAGGCCCTATGCCCAAGTGTCCATGTTCTACCTCACTGCATGTAATAATACTTTCTAAATATTCGTTTATTTTTACTTCCTTATGTGCAGCCTTCAGTCCTAAATTTCAGGTTCTACCTCACTGAGACACTTACCCTAGATCCAAGATGTAACTCCTTGTGCATGACATTTAGTACAAGGGCATGGAGCTCACCCTCACTGTTCCTGCCGTGTCCATGTCATACCTCAATGAATGAATGTGACATTTATCCTAAATTTCTAGGATGTACCTCAATGTGTACAACATTCTGTTCAGTGCAACCGGGTTCATCCTCTTTCTGTACAATGATCTGCCCTAAGTGTCCATGTATTTGGCATTCAGTACCAATCTACATATTATACACCAATGGGTATGACACGCATTCTTAAGTCTCAAGATTGTACAACATTAATTCTCAACGTTCCCAAGATAACCCTTGTTATATGCTAGATTAAGTCCTACGTCTTCAAGTTCTAACCGACTGGTTGGTGCATTTTCTTTTTTCCAGTTCCCATTGTTTTTTGTGTGATATTCAATCAATCAGGTGGCTTGTAAAGCGTGACTACTCATCTGTAAGGGTATCAAGGCACTGGGGGGGGGGGGTTCGGGTTAGCTGCTGGTCCGTTGAAGTTGCTGTTGTTCAGTCGAAGAGCTAGGTCTTGAGGGCCTTCCTGAATTGAGTCTTAGATTTCTACATTATACTGCATGGCGTGGAGTATTCATTCCTATGTTTCCACGTTATACCACATTATCAAAAATAGTCATTCCCCTGCCTCGATTGCCTGAAATAGTACAATGTGCACACCATAGACTAAGTTCACTTTTGGCACTGAGGTCCTCTGGTAGATTTTTTTATCTAGCCTCCCCATGCACTGACAAGAAGAAGATTATCAGGGCTTGCCAAAATCTATTCTATTTTGTGTGCATGTCTATAATTTCTCATAGGTAATAAAGACGTGTTTTCAGCCCAAGCTTATCTAGTTGTCAACCACGTGGGTGAATCTAGATCTGAGTGGGGTTGAGATAAAAGTAAGCATTTGCTTAACTACAAGATGCCACACCATAGAAGGTCCCTTGTTCTACATTCTGCACATTGAACCGGACACTTTTGGCGTCCTTTAGAGTTTGAAGGAAACTGGACATTCTCCAATTTCTGGATGAAACTCCAAAAAGGGAGTAGAATCCACCAGATGAATATCTTTTTGTATAAGGATAATATTCTGCCAGGTGCACAGACATAATATCGAGTTTTTAATCTCGAAGTACAAAAATATCGAGTTGGAAATATCGAAGGGACAGAATATCGACATCAAGAATATCGGTGACCAGAATATCGACATGAAGGTAAGAAATATCGTTTTCATAAATATCGAAGTCAGTAATATCGTTTGTAAAAATATCGTTGTTAATAATATCGATGTTTATATTAGTGTTATGTATTTTAGTATGTATTTTAAATGTATGTGTTCTATATTTTTGGTTAAGTATTCTATTTTTTTTTAATATATGTATTAAATTTTAAGAAGTTATAAAAAAATTTAAAGTAAATTTTGCGTTTTAGTTCCATAGCGGGTTGTGGGTTTATAGGGGAATAGGGTGGGAAGTAATTTAATTATAGTACATTTAATAATAATTTTTAGAAATTATTCATTATTTTTAATAGAATTTTGCATTTTTATTCAGTAGCGGGTTGTGGGTTTATAGGGGAATAGGGTAGGAAGTAATTTAATTATAGTAAATGTAATAATAATTTTTAGAAATTATTAATCATTTTTAATTGAATGTTGCGTTTTTATTCCGTTGCGGGTTGTGAGTTTATAGGGGAATAGGGTGGGAAGTAATTTAATTATATTTAATTAATTAATATGTTTTATTAGTTCATATTTATATATTTAATATTTTATATTGTTAATTGTGGTAATTAATTTATCAATTAGTTATTAATTGGTTGTTAATTATTCTTAATTATTTAGTAAATATCTTAATTGTGTTATTTTTTTAGGAGCGGGTTGTGGGTTTATAGGGGAATAGGGTGGGAAGTAATTTAAATGTAATAAATTAATTAATAATTTCTATTAATTAATAATTAAGTTTTTATTATTTTATATTGTTAATTCTGGTAAATAATGTATTATTAATTAGTTATTAATTGTTTGTTAATTATTAATAATTAATTGGTAAATATGTAAATTGTGTTATTTTTCTAGCAGCGTATTGTGGGTTTATAGGGGAGTAGGGTGGGAAGTGATTTAATAATAATCATTTTATTTATATTTTTAATTATTTAATATTTATGTTTTTACAAATTTATATTGTAAATTGTGGTAAATAATATATTGTTAATTATTTATTAATTGGTTATTAATAATTATTAATTAATAATTAATTATGTTATTTGTGTGGTTTTTTAAGAGCAGGTTGTGTGTTGATAGGGGTGTAGGCTGGTAAGTAATTTAATTTCTATATTATTTTAAATATTTTTTATTATAACATTTATTTTAAATTGATTTATACTGTTAATTGTGTGAATTATATTATTATTCATTGTTTTTAAATTGTTTGTTAATTTTAAATAATTAATTGATTAATTATTAATTAATTATGTTAATGGTTTTATGTTTTACAACATTGGTGGTGTTATTTATAGGGGAATATGGTGGGAGGTAAAACATTTTTAATTAATTAATTGTTTGTTAATTATTTTTAATTATTTTACTGCAGTGGGAATAGTAAATTATTCTTCACCGCTATCCAACACTTTCCCTACTGTTGCACTCTCTTGAGTGGGAATAGTAATTTTTACCCCTACGCTATCCAACACTTTCCCTACTGTTGCACTCTCTGGAGTGGGAATAGTCATTTTTACTCACCCGCTATCCAACACTTTCCCTACTGTTGCACTCGCTGGAGTGGGAATAGTAATTTTTACCCACCCGCTATCCAACACTTTCCCTACTGTACAACTCGCTGGAGTGGGAATAGTAATTTTATCCCCTACGCTATGCAACGTTTTCAGTATTGTTATATTTTATGTAGTGTAAAATATATATATTTTTTTAAATATTTATTTTAATGTTTTAACTTATTATATATAATTTATTTTTATATTTATATTATAGGTTTACTTATATATATATGTAATTATATTTTAAATTATGTTTTTAACATTTTTTAATTAAAAATATTAATTATTTTTAAATATTATTATGTTAATATATATAAAAAAATGCATGTTTTTTTACATTACATTTATTATTTATTAATTTTAACCTTTTTTAATCATTTTTAAGTATGTTTTACTTAATTATATTTACTATTTAATTAATTTTATATTACTTTTAAGACATTTTAAAAAGTCGATATTTTAGCAAACTATGGGGCCCATTACGATACCCGGCGTAAAAAAATCCGCCAGGCATGAAAGCGGCAAAAATCCGCCCGCACACACCGTCTGAACACCGACCACGCCATTACAATTACACAAACCGAAAACCGCCATCGGCGGAAAAATCACACAAAATACCGCCCGCCAACGTCCGAGTCGGAGTCAAACCGCCCGCCACGGACGGAAACACGCACGACAACACAAAACCGCCCGCCCTCACGGCCGACACACCGCACGTGAAATTACGATCGCACCGCCATGAGCGCGGAAAACTACAAATATACCTCCCGCCAGCGCAAACAACGCCGATGAGAATCGACACGGCAGAAGCCATGGCGCCCACGTACCTGCACAGAAACCATCCGCTCACAAAACCAATAGCACACAACATGGCCAACAAGTCCACACAGCAAGGCACGCACAAATACACAAGCACAGTACACATCCCGTAAACACCCCCCCGGACAAACAAAAACAACAAAGGCCAGAACCCCAGACACAACACACCTGAAAACAACAGACCATGAGGACACACCCACATAGGTAAGTACAAAAGCAGCACTCCCACAGACCACAACCCCTTGCAACATTGCAAACCAGAGAGGAGAGGACACAGA